>JAQIWE010002968.1:0-12393 GCA_034698565.1 Campodea plusiochaeta | reverse complement strand
CTCACTGCGAGTCTATTTCTGAATGAAAAGAAATCAGAGCTTAACAAGGTATTAACAGAAATGTGTTATTTTTTTAATGTGAAACAGGGTATACAATGTTAGACTTACCATTTGCTAATATAACCTATGTAGCCCTTGTAGGTTTTCCTTAATAGCCGGAACATCCTTTCAGTAGTTTCATTATTTTATTACGTAGGCCTAGGTTGATTTCTTTTAACTAATTAACAACTTTAAATCAGTTCCCGTTTACAATAATGTTATAGATTTTAAAGAAAAAATTAAGATTCAGTCATTATAAATTTTACATAACTCCTTTATATTGTGCAGAGTCAACTGGAGTATCTTCATTTACAAGGAGAGGATCGCCTATACATTAACTTAAGTGATCCTATGCCACATCCAATGAGAGAAACACCTAATGATACTTACATTCCAATGGGAAGGATTGATACATCTGCATCTAACTCAGGAACTTACATGGGAAGCAAACAGTGGACTATTGTACCCATTCCACATGCATACTTACAGACTAACTGGCCTATTAGAGTAAGTTGTAGTAAAGCCATTATAGATCTTCTTGTAGTTTGTGATGTTTAATGAACCATTCTTGGAGATTCTTTCTCTGTGTTGTGAAGAAAAGTATGTTCTTCCTTTTTAATGATTTCAATTTGATAACTAATGCTCACTGTGAAATATTTTACTAAAGGGTTACCTGCAGTTAAATTGAGGTTTTTTTTATTTAATCACAAAATATTATTTTTTTAAGTATAAATAATTCATAATTATTATTTTCCTTACCATCGAAAAATCACAGGTAGCTGAGATATGGGCCTTAGAAAATGTGCTGCAAGGTAGCAAGCAAAAACTGCCAAAAACAAGAGAACTGCTAATATCTCAATGTGGTTATTCTGCCTATTTCTAGAGTAATTTTTTTCTATTTTATAGATACATTATGATAAATGTTTTTCTTTAAATAATTTGCGTATTTTCGCGATGCAGCGAAAGGTAGTAACATGATTTGTCTTGTTTCAGGCCGTATTGTGCTACGGACTGCTACCTTCTAGCATTTTTATAAATCAAAATATCTCTTGAGCGGTTATGTCAAAAAATGTCAAACTTTTGTTTTTTAATAAAGAAAAGTACAAGAAAACCACAGAAATTTGGAAATTCATTACCTGTAGGTAACCCTTTAAAGAAACTGAATGTTCACTTTAATATTTTTAAACATTTAACTGCAAACAGTGTTTCTAATCTAAATGAAATTTATATAAGTCAAATATAATTGACTATAGGAGAATCATTTTCAACACTGCAGCTATATAAATTGACAATGTCGACATCAAATTCATTTAAGGTATCATCACTATCATGTTATTTTTTCTTGTCGGTAAAAGTTATTTAACTTATAGTACCAATTACAAAAAGTGCTTATGTAAAATGTCTTCATGAACTTTGGATTTAACTGAGCACTGCTTTTATTGTTTTATAGTAAATAATTAAATAATGAAGTGCGGTTGATTTGTACAAAAAGCAAATTGAAAGTGTAACAAAGTCAGAATAAAATTCAGACCATTAAATGTTCTGGATATTAATACTGACAACTCAGATTTTTTTAGAATTCAAGAAATATGAATTTAACAATGCCATTTCCTTTTCTTATTAGTTCTCTGCAATAGATCCCAGAGGTCACCACATAGCAGTGGCTGGGAGAACAGGTGTAGCTCATTATGTGCTGTGGAATCGCAAATGGAAATTATTTGGTAATGAAAGTCAAGAGAAAGATTTTGTAGTTATGGGTGGTCTACTATGGTGGAGAGATTATCTTGTATTAGGATGTTATAATCTACCCACACAGCGTGATGAGCTCAGAGTATATTCAAGGTGTGTAGCAATTCTCCTGTTAGATTTGAATGACAGAACTGTAGTACAGAAACATAATCAGCAGATAGCAAAAGCTGTGTAAAGTATTGATAAGCATTGTAATGAAAGTAAAAGAAATACAGGATATCTATATTTTCATGTTTAGTGTTTATGCTTTTTAAGTGAAAAAAAATCTACGTACATTACAGGAAAGTGAGATATAAAGAGATGTTAAAAACAAAAAAATACAGTCTATTTTTCTTTTTAAGGGTTTTCAATTTTGATGATCACAGGTCTTCATTAATAGTAAATTTTATTTGATTGTTGTGTAAAATCGTTCTTAATATTTAATTAATTCTTTATTTCTTCTTTCCAGGGATGCAAAGCTTGATAATTCTTTCATGCATTGCACTCCAATGTTATCTCAAGTATTGTTAATGAATCTATTAGGTGATAAGTTAGTGGTATTCTTTGCTAACAGTCATGTCACTGTATTTCAACTTGTGGAGGAAGTCAATGTTGGATGTAAGTCTATCTATAATTATTGTAATACTTTTGTAGTTCTAAAGATTCATGTCTATTTAGCAAAATGTATAAATTGTAATTAGGCAGATTTAAATACATTATTATTTCTTTGATAATTGTAATAGTGAGAGTTTTCGCCGAATGTCCTGGGTTAATTCTTTCTGTTCTTGAATCAAATGTTCCCAAACGATAGAATAATAATCTAAATTGAACAGTACTTAGTAACAGTGTTTGATTGTAAGGGTGGCATAGTATTTTAGGATTTTTTTAGGTTATAAAGGATCTTATAATAACATGATAAAATATCCTTTCTAACCAAAGACATGTTTAGTAGGAATTGAAGATTGTAGGGTACTTGCAACCTAACAATAATATTTTTTTCCATTTCATTTGCCAACATGCCGATTTTGTATGTTAAAACTGCAATGTTAAATCTGCAGGTTCATGATACTGATCTTTCTATTCTCTAATTGTTTGATTGTACAAGAACTGGCAAATTAATATTAGCAGAAAGGACTTGTGTTTTAAATCTTCCCACTCATGGTTGGGAAGCTATCAACCTAACAAAAACTGTTTATTTTCTTAGCTCCATCCACAATCAACATAAAGACCCTTCAGAGCATTGACATCAGTGCGTTGTTTGTCCATCCAGCCTGTGTTGTATCAGTAACATTAAGTAGTTTAAGACCAGAATCATACAGACATAGTGGGAATAGTGATGCTGAAAGTGTATTATTGAATATCTGTGGAAAGTTAATGATGATACAACAAGATTCCATTCCAACAGATGCAGAGGAAAATGGAGGAATGGTGAGTGCAGACTGCTTTACTGTACTTCTTTCTGCAATTCACAAACTTAATTGAACCTCAAAATATGTAGCAGTTTATGACTAACAAAAAGTACAGTTCTAATTCAATTCCTTGAAAGGTCTGAATACCGTCAGGTGTATTCATTATATAATCAAGTGATACGAGTTACGATATTTAACAATTTAATAATAGGCACAATGTGGTTCCATGTGTTTTTCTGTAATTCTTGAATATATGCCTTATTAATCTAGTGTAAATAACTTTTATTATAATAATCTCATCATTTGACTTAACTCATATTGTGGCAATTAAATTAGGCTAAGTACTTTGCATGTGATGCTGTTTCAAACTAAACATAATCCAGAATAAAACTGTCAGTTCAGTTCGAAATTTAGAGTGTTTGCACAGCGAGCCCAGCAGAATTTCTTTCTTGACCTCTTACCAAGGAATTGTACCTTTTTTGATATATTCTGTCAAAAACTTGTAACTCAAAATCATTTTCACTGATTGCAATCCTTATGAATTTCCAGCCAATGTATGTAACTCCAACAGTGCTGGCTTCATGTGTTGAAAACGTGTGGTTTTCTCGTAAACGATCTCGTGATAAACCACATTTAACAGAAGCATTATGGTTGTATTGTGGAGCTCACGGAATGAGAGTGTGGCTACCACTCTTTCCTAAGGAAGGAGATAAATCACATACTTTCATGTCAAAGAGAATCATGCTACCATTCCAACTCAGGATTTATCCATTAGGTTAGTTAACACACACTTCATCTCTTTTCTAAAATATTAAATTTCTGCAAGATAAATAAGAATCTGGACTTGTCATTTAAAGCTCATGCTGGTGCTTTTAGTGGTTCTGCAAGTCACACCATTTGAGGCCCTTTGAAGACTGGAGTTAATAAAATGAAAATCAAGCTAAAATAATAACTACTGTACAAAATTCTATGAAAATATGATCATAGTCCCTTATTCCATCATCTTCAGAAAATCTTCTCTGGATATACCCCAGATGCTGTTAAAGGCCCTTTGATACCTTAGCAATATGAGGCACCACACCTTAAAAGTGTCACTGAAACCTTAATAGGATTATTCAAAATAACTTATGAAAGTAGAACTGTATTTGAAATATGCCAGGCCTAAATGTTTATAAATAAGATTTTATAATTTTTTCTCGACCTATGAAGTATGGTAGCCTTCATTTTATTTAAGTTTTTTAATAAGTTATGAAAAATTTATCTGCTTAAGAATTTAAAACCTGTATGTTTTATAAAAAAAAATAAAGAATACTGTTACGTCTATTATAAAATTTTACTACTGATCACTTGGAAAGCAAAAAATATTTACTTATGGTTGACTTTGTTATTTTTCAGCCATTTTGTTCAAGAATGCAATAATACTCGGTGCTGAGAATGATACTGTTTTATATAGTGCTGATGCCAATAGTCCTTCCACATTGCCATTCTCAGTTCTTGAGAGAACGGTAAGTTGGAATATGTTAATTAGAACTTACAGTAATTCCTTTTAATATTAAAAATATGGTAACTTCAAGTTCTTTAAAGATATCCAGTAGGCTATAGTAGCTTGTATTTACCAGTAAATAGTATAGTTGAAAGTAGTAGTACTATTATCAAATATTTTTTAATTTAATATATTTTGGACGTATGGTTCACTTGAGGAACTTCTTAAATAGCCTATCAATAATAGGTTATTTCTTTTCAACAAATATTTATTTTATTCTTCGACAATTGTTTCGGCCTCACAGAACCATCATCAGGATCTGCACAATAAAAAAACATTAATATAAATTCATTGATAGAAATAAAAAGCCGAATCCCAACATGTTTCGAATTGAACAATTCATCCTCAGGGGTACATCTATATGAGAACAAAATAAAAATAGTAGGACTTATAAAAGTTATAACAAATTAATACTTACATAACAGCAATTAGGTGTTATTATTTGAAATACAGAACAGCAAGTGCAAAAATTTTATATTACAGTATAAAAATCAAGCATTTTGCACTGCTTTAAAAAATATATTCGGTTTCGGATCTTACCAGTTTTCACTTCCAAATTCTTCAATCTTGTCAACATCAAATCATTGTTTTTTGGATTTTATTTTAATGTTTCTTTATTGTTCAGATCCTGATGATGGTCAACAATTGTCGAAGAATAAAAGAAATATATTTGTTGAGAAGAAGTCTATTATTGATATCTTTTCATGTAGTGTATTTTGAAAGCTGAAAAAAAAATGTAATTACATACAGGATGTACAAGGCTAACTACAAATTTACATAATAATTATGTTTTTAAATTGACAGTTATTTTTATATTAAGATTATAAATCAGGAACCATATAAATAACCATTAAAGTTTCAGGAGTCACTTTAGTACAGTGCTTTGGGAGTTCTTCTCTTTCGTACAACCTAACATAACACTATTTTGTCAATTTCTTTCACAATATATTTTGATTATTTACTCTTCAAATAAATCTATAGTTCCTGATGTCATATTGAACATACTTATATTTTCTCGTAATCATATGGGAAAAATTTTGAACACAGTGTAGGATCTTTTTTTTTTACCATTTTTGATATTTAGGAACCAGTGTCAAAAAATTAGTCTCAGTTGGTAAATTTTGCTTCCCTGTTATAAAAATTAATTTTTGTTGTTACAATAACAATGTGTGGATTATAATTTTTTTATATATTTCCAGAGTGAAGTGTACTTACACCAAGTTCTCCGTCAGTTAATCCGTCGTAACCTTGGCTACCATGCATGGGAGATTGCAAGGAGTTGTACAAACCTTCCTTATTTCCCACACTCATTAGAATTATTACTGCATGAAGTATTGGAAGAGGAAGCCACATGTAAAGAACCAATACCAGATGCATTGTTACCCAGTATTGTTGAGTTTATACAAGAGTTTCCTGGAACATATTTACAAACTGTTGTTCAGTGTGCAAGAAAGACTGAAGTGGCGCTGTGGCCATATTTGTTTGCTGCAGCAGGGAAACCAAAAGATTTGTTTGTTGAATGTTTGCATCGGCATAGGTTAACAACAGCTGCGTCGTATTTGATTATACTTCAGAATTTAGAAGCTGCATCTGTAAGTCGTCAGTATGCTACTATGTTGTTAGATGCAGCATTAGAAAGGTGTAAGTGGGAATTAGCCAAAGATCTCGTCAGATTCCTCAAAGCAATAGGTAAGAATTAAATCATTAGGATGATGTTGCATTTACAAAATCATGTTATTGTTCTTAGTGTTTTCTAAGGAGATCATTCACATTATTTATGCTCGTATGGAGATTAAGTGACGTATTCATGTTTAAGATACTTCTTGGGTCTGGCCACTTACAAACTAATTAGCTTCAGGATGTTTTACCTTTGTTAATAAAAAGGCTTTATCAACTACGGTACAATAAAAGTTTGAAAAGATTCACCTAGTTTGTTTCTTATAAGTGGCCAGATCCAAGAAGTATCTTAAACATTATTCACAATTCACATTATTATTGTTCAGTTATAATTGGAGCATGTTATACCGGCATTAATATTTTCAAAAAGTGATTCTGAACCTCTGAACAAAGTCGGTGCCTGTTTGCATATTATTATCACTTTATAGAAAATTAGATAAAAGTTATAAAACTAAAATTTCTGATAATAAAACTGTACTATTGTCAACTGAGCGGTAATTTGAATCATTTATTTTGATTCTTTTCCCATCTTTCCAGATCCGAGTGATATAGAATCTCCTCGTAACTCCCTCGTCTTCCCTTCGAAATACACCCCAACACCCCCTACACCACCTATCAGTCCAAATGAAGAAGACCTATCATTTGTATTAGGTAGCATGCAAGTACAGAGAGCTAGAAGTCTCAGTACTTCAGTTACACCAAAGAGTTCAGAAATACATCACCATCGAGAAGTAGGACGTACTAACAGTGGAGATGCAAAGAGTACCACGCCCCTAACCATACCCGTGAGAAAAAAGTCTGTTCCGGGGTCAAATGCCGGGTCACTTACAAAAAAGGATTCTCGTTCTTCACCGTCCGCAGAGTGGTTTTTAGATAGTTTGTTACAGAAACACGCTCGGTTGTTAATTAGTTTGTGCCGGTTACGAGATCTCGGTGCTTTTGCTGCTCACTTAGACTTCCATTTGGTTACCTGGTTGAGAAAAGAACATCCAATTGTTTTAGACTTTGTTGACACAATAAAGAAACTTCACGCTGACTTCCTGTGGCCACATCCTGTCGCCATACAACAGTTACGTAAAAGCTCCCTCTCTCCGACTGATCAGTTTCGTCTGCTAACAATAGATGTGAGTGCACTACCTAACAGTGGGATAGGTGACAGTGGATATTTGAGTCAGGAAACACCTACTCCTGCTAACCATCTGCTACCTATCAGTGGGAATGAGAACTACTCAGCTTCTACAGTTGAAGCACGATTGATGCCACATGCTGATAGAGTGGGAGGTAAGTTATGTCGCAAGTTATCTGTGTTGCACATTTTCTCAATATCAATTTTGAAGTTTTCTTCATTCACTTACGACGTTAGTTAAAAGTAGTCCCCTTTATACTGTATCGAAGTCTCAGAGGAATTTTTCAAATGTCTGTAAGTCATTTTAGGACAGATTTCTCTAATTTCAGTGTTCATTTTAAAATATGTTTTGATATAAGGTAATAGGCCTACTCTAATGTGAAATAAATTGCAGGATCATCAGCTTTCATTATAGTACTCTACTGTAATAATAAAATATTGATATTCTTTATAAAATTTAATGAATGATCAGTACGCCTTACTTTAGTGCCGAGATTAAAATGAATACTATGAAGTACTAATTTATAAATGTTAGAAACGTAAATGTCAAACTGTTTTTCCTAAGATAAGAAGTCAAAATCCTAGATTTTAAATAGAACAATCATAATGTACTGTATACCTGCATCAAGAACATGAGACCGATTTGTATTTAGGAAAATTGACTATTTACAAGAAAAAGTTTTCTTTACAATAGTAAACAACTGTGTTCATTTTGTCCAGCCTTTTGTTAGGGGATTAGAACTGTCAAACTGTGCTAAGTACAAATGGGCCTTATGTTCATGAAGCAGGTATATATTCTGTCACATTTTCATCTTCAAAAATAAAATAAAAATAGGCCTAGGCCTAATTATTTTAAATACAGCAAAGCAAGATTGGTTCCTTTCTTTTTCAGAAGAGATCAGTTTCTTCAGTGAAGAAAGCTCATACTGGGGTGAATCTGAACGTGATCCATTACTCTCAGAAGCCACCAGTTGGCAGGACCTGTCAACAATTCACGACCTTGAACAAATCTCCAACGAAGCTGCATCCCGTGGCCTATCCCGATCAGAAGTTCAGTTACGCTACCTTCTTCAAATGTTTCTGGAAGCTTCCTGTTTAGAATGGGGTTTAGTGTTATCTATATTACTGAAAGATGCAATGGCTGTAGCTCGTATTATAAATGCAGCTAGATCAGCTGATCAGTCCACTGATGTTGTTACCAGATTAAGAGATGGGATTATTGCATTGCTCAAGTGGAGTGAAAAGGAGTGGTAAGGGAAAGTTTTTAAATAACTGTTTTATTTTTTGACTTGTGTACAGAAGAAATTTACTGACTTCAAAGTATTGTACAGTATACTGTATACATAATGCTTGAGTACAGTACCAGTACTTAATGCATTAATTTTGCATCCATCTTTTTATGTTCTGTTCAGTTAGTTCTAAACTTGAGTACTTGTTAAAAACAGAATGTGTTTAAAATGTAGCCAAATTGGTGAGCCAGTGGCCACCAGTGAATAGATTTGGCCACCAGTGAATAGATTTGGCCACCAGCAAATTAATCTGGTGGTCAAAATTGTCTATGAAATTCCACCTAAAAACAGTTAGTTTTAGTTTTTATAAATTTTTGTCATTTCAAATCTTTAGTTCCAAAAAGGACCTATTAGCAACATGAAGTGCTGCTAATGTGTAATAATTTAAACTTTTTTTTTAAATTGTAAATGAGAAAAGTGAACTGATACAATGCTGTACCATGTCACAGACAAATCACATACTATCTTAACATCTGAAATCCTGAATGATGAGATTTACAATAATATAGGGCTTGAAGTGCAAACTCGTTATAAGCGAATTTCTATTTTATTATAATTTTACCTAAATTTGACAGTTTGAAGTTGAAAATACCAAAGAATACACATCAGTCATGTACCAGTATTCTATACTAATAATTAATAAATTTGAGTAAGATGGATATGAAGACCATGTCATGTGTTATAATTTGTTTAAATTTTTCCGCCATTGGCCACCAAGTGTTTTGAAATGACCACCAACAATTTAGTCTGGTAGCCACTAATTTTGGAGAAACTTTTTAAATATTGCAGTAAGTTATTGGAGGTTTAAAGGAAATTAGGAAAGTAAGATATTCAAATGGAAAGTTTCAACAGACTGTCATAATTTACATCCTATTACTGTAGCCTATATTCATAATTAAGTTGGGTAATTTTTGTTGCTTGAACATAGTGAAAGTCATGAATATGTTTTATCTAATTGTAACACAAGTAATAATAGTACCTGTAGAAATAAAGTAGTCATTGTCTCATTCGTTCATATTGTCAATGATTGTGACTGTGGTATGAATTTTATAATTTAGTATAAGGAATGAAAAACTTTTATTTGTTTTATACAACTTAAGTTACTTAACTCACAATTTTGATAGGCCCGATTCATGAATTGAAGGTGAAAGAAATAATGTGATTTGAATTTTCTTGCTTTTATGAAAGAAATGCTATTAAACAAAAACTTTCTCTTCTTTTTCAGCCTTGGTTACAAGCCTTTTATGTCTGCCATCCAAAGCCAAGTCCCAAACTTGATTAAAATTCTCCCTCAAAAAGTTACCTCTCCCCTACACCTTACAACATCACGTTCTCGAACATTCAGTAGCGGAGGTAGATTAGAAGACCTTACTGAACACCCCAATGTGTCACCTGCAACACCAATAACACCTACAACACCTATAGAAATAGATAAGATAGAAAGTACTCCAATCGAAAATAAAAGTAACATTGAACCCGATACTCCACTGTTAACTGTTAATAATAGTAATAGCGACCATGAGAAAAGTAGTACAACCGATGATCCTGCAAACAGCAGTTGTGTAATCTCATGATCAGACAGTATTATATTCGTGGTTATTATAATAGCAATAGATAAATACAGGGTGATTCAATTAAATATTTTCATCTCCATTTTTAATTCCATTGTTGAAACGGTTAAGACTGGTTAAGGTACCGCCAATTCTACATGTTGTATTTTACGGGATAATATTGCCAACGAGTTATTTAGTTGCCCTCCAGTTAATTATTAGCATTTTCCAGCTCAATGAGATTTTGATATATTAAATGTGGATACTCACGTAGCAAAGATGTTACTAGAATGAATTTTTCTTATGATTTTGGTTAGTGTAGATACTGTAGAAATACTAAGAACAATTTTATATAATTGTAATTCAGTTAATTTGTTACAAAAATTGAACTTCAGTTTATTTCTGGTAGCAGCATAATTATTTTTAATAAATTTCAGTATGAAGAAGTAATATTAATGTAGAAAGTATCAACTGTATCTTTCTTAGGAAAATATTCATTCTAGTTTCAAGAAATTTCCTAACATAATGATAATGTAGCTTGTCTTCTGGGGCAGGTTTCCAAATTTTAGGGGGTTACGGTCCATTGTTATTTAATTAATTACAACCAAGTTACGCAGTGTATATTGTTTGTATTTATTTTGTTACAAGACCAATTTGTACAAATATATTTCTTGAACATGTAAGCTGTTTTGTAAAGAGTACATTTTGGATTATAAATTGTGGAATCATTGATTATTACAAAATAAGTAAATAAAAATATTTTATTACAAATGTTGAATTATTGTTTGGGAATAACCTTTTTGGTCATGAAATTGTGATAGTCTTCAACTTCGCTGTCCCACACTTCCTGTAAATTTGTATTGTCTGAAATGTTCATTAACTTGATGGCATGAAGCTTGGGTTGAGGTTTTGCAGCACGTAATTCAGCAATAACAGCAACTGGATTACCTGAAATAAAGTAATATACAGCTTACATTATGGAAAAGAAGAAGTTTAATTTGAGTGGAGTATAAACCCTATGATTGTAATGTAAGCATAGACCTACCAGTTTGAACAAATGAAGCGCCTGGTATGGAATCATTGTATTCCACTTCTATTAAGCCTGAACTATCTTTGAGAACTGCTAGGTTTGGTTGTACATTTAAGATTGTCCCTTGTAGCCAGACCATGGTTATAGGGAGTGAACTTCCTAAGGATTTCAATGTCCATTTCCCGCTGTCATCACTTGTACAAGCTGCCAGCTCAGCAGCATGTACTTTCACAGCTGCACAATCAAACATTTATGAGAAACCCACTTATTTTTTCACTTTTTTAGCCTTCTTGATGATCAACAGATCATAAACACTGCAGGAATGAGAACAGCTGATTTTACAATCCCGCCTTCTAGTATTTGACAAGGTTCGAAATAAGGTTGATTTGTGAAAGAAAACTGATTTGAAAATCAACGTATGACCTTCAGACAGTAAAAATAATGAGATATAGTTCTTAGCTGATACAGTATTAATTCCAAAGAAGTTTAATTCTTCAATATTTTGAAAAAAATACGAAAAATCACTCAAACCATTTGCTGTGTGTGTTGACACCAAGAGTGGTATGACAGCTGATTTGATTGATTGTATCGAACACAGTAGCGATTTCGATAGTTCTGTGAAAAGTGAAAATATTTTGCTTGTGTAAGTTTTAAATAAAATAGGCTGTTTCTCTGTTTATTAATACAGTGATATGCTCTCAAATGGCATTATTTGAAAAGAAGCAGCAGCTCAAAACTTTGATCGATGACACCGAAACATTACTCTGCTTAATAGAAAATTCACATTCTACAAATGGACATACTGTAAGTTTGATGGTGCAATATGACCTTGAAAAGTAGGAAGTACTTAATTATTGGCTATACTTTGGTATTCCGGAACATTGATGTAAGGGCGCGTTCAAAAACTTCGAACTTTTGTTACTTGGCCCGGTATGTTACCCTTGCCTGGTGATTATAATTATTAGGCGAGGGGCAGTGGGAGCGAAGCGACCGTGACTGCCG
>JAQIWE010002967.1:0-12396 GCA_034698565.1 Campodea plusiochaeta | reverse complement strand
AATTGCTTTAAAAAAGTAGCATTAAAATAGTATTGGATTTAACATGGGATTCCCTATGCTGAAATTCAATTTTCATTATGGGCGGAGGAGCCTTAATAGAGGCTACCAAAATAATAAAAGTTGATTTAAGTATATCAGAGATTTGGTTACCTTATACTAATGAACAGAAACAGGAAATTTCTCTCCGACCTCTATTATGGTTATGGGGTAAAAAAAATATAAGGCATTGAAACCAAGCAGATTAATAGCATACTATTCACGAAATAAAGCTGAATTTTGTAGCAACTATCCCTTTAAAATGATGTAAAAATTGGAAATTTTCATCTGCAATTTTCTTCCCGCCGCACCAAAACATAGTGTTACGTCGCGAAATTGCCTTACAAAATTGAGATATTAACTCCGCCCGCGGAGTTAGTATCTCCGCCCGCGAAGTTAGTATCTCCGCCCGCGAAGTTAGTATCTCCGCCCGCGAAGTTAGTAACTCCGCCCGCGGAGATAGTAACTCCGCGGGCGGAGTTATAACTCCAAATTCAACGCCGATATTTTTTTATGGCATGTCCTTTCCAGGGCTCCGTACAAAACCTTTATTTCTCTTGAAATAAATATAAAAAATAATAATGTCTTTTAGATCATCATAGTAATTTCTGTAATTCACTTCATTGGTATATCATTTTTGTGTTCATTTCCTTGGTGAATTTTCAGCAGATTAAAACATCTATAAAAGCAAACGAAATGAAGAGTCTTCATACAACGAATTACATGTGCGAATTCGCAATTTCAACATCTTCTCGTTTTTAGGTTCCATTATGAGTTTTCTTTCGGAAAGAGTTTTGATGTTTTAGCTTCGTCATGTTCCACCATTAAAATATACATAAGATGAGATTATAAGGGATAAAGGACTCGTGACTTAATTAGAAGGTGATTTCAAAATGATCTTTTATACCGACCACCAAGAAGTTTTTATACTTGCAGAAGAATAGCAACATTATTTTTAAATATATAGTTCCGGATATTGTTAGGATTCATAGACAAAACACACTATTACATTCAGAATAGCGCTGATAAAGAACATATGATTTCAAAAACACTGTGAATATTGCTTTATATAAAAAATTCTCTCAAAATTTATTTCCACTATACCCGGGTTCCAAACTTCAAAAATTCATCGTCAGGGTCATTTGAAAAATATTTTATGGGTATTCTTCAAATGACTTTGATGATTAATTTTTAATATCTGAAATCCTGATCGGTAGTGAAAATCAATTGTATTACAAGAAGAACTCAAATACAGTTTGCATTATTCAATAGCAATACGTTGAAATCCTTTGGGGTGCTTATTTATGTCTTATTATATGAATGCTGTTAAACAATATAAATAATATTTATGGAAATTCTATTTTCCACTGATGACAAAGCAATTAATTGCCGATGAATTCATGCTTTAAAAACCTAATTGTTGCTTTAAACTACATCCAGTGCTTGAAGTTTTGAATATCAAATTTTTACAACCTTTGTTAACTGAAGTATACGAAGAAACCTACATTTCCTTTTTCTTGAAACAATATTACTTATTCATTTGGATTAGCCTACATTGTTCACGTGTTTTAATAAACCATAAACATATTTGTCATATAACAAAATGAAAAGATGAATATCTCAACACAAAAGTTAATGAACTGCCTTCATAAATATCAACAACAAAAGAAAGAAAAAGTAGGATATCTCCCTCCCCCCCTCTCAAAAAGAGAAGAGTCCCTTCCGTTATGAAAAATGAAAATTTTGATGACTTTAACATTATTTTAATGAGAATTATCAATATTTTACTATCTAAAACTCTCCCTAAAACGTTAATTATTTATCTTGAAACCTGTTTTACATGATGTAATTCACGATTTAGGAGGTTTTATACACTTATATAAAAACAAGGGATTCAGTTATCAATTTTTTACTTTATTTGTCGTTTACTGTGTAGTATAACTATTGCTTTATAGTTCAGAACCTTCATATATTTTCTCTCTCTTTCATTTCTCCAGTTGTTTTCTTCCTATAGTAGGTCTATTTCAAACGAAATGTTAATTTTGTGATATTTTTCTCAGAATAATACGAGTGCAAGTGAAGTTATCTGGCCAAAAGTTAATCGTAAAATTCAACCAGTATAATTTTTGTTTCTTCTGAAGAACATAATTGCTTAAATATCTTTAGAAGTATTGTTAATAAATATGATTTGAACGAGGAAAATATCAGTATTCCGATACATTTCTTGATTATTATTATTATTATTTTTCGGAATGCATTTTCTCTGTGCTAACTACTAATGAGTTACATACATTACTGAAATCAAACCCAAGACCAAGAGTAAATTCTTAAGGTAAAATTAACAAAATAAAAAAAATCCTGTATGTTTGGTTAATTTAATTACTGATTGGTTTTCATATCGTAATAAGATTCTATGTGTGTTGTTGGATTTTGAAGATAGAGTGATTGTTGGATAAGGTGGATATATTTTTTGGTTGATTTGGATGAGTCAGTGAGCAGCAATAAGAAAAAATCATTCAACACTTTCTTTATTTCCTGATAAACTCAAATATAATATGAATCCATTATCACACATAAAAATCTCCTAAAAATCAATCTACAACTTTAAAAACTATATTTTCAAAAAATCTAAAATAACTTCTCAATTGTTTTCTGAAGCAGAGCATAAACATTTATGAGGGCAGTAAGTGAAGTAATCATCTGTATTGTCCGCCCATAACATCAGCAATGAAAATCTCCTTTTGTCTGATGCCTCTTCTTCAGTGTTCCGATTGTGTCATGAAGATCTTACTTTTCATGATTGCTGATAATATCTCTGGAAAATTGCTTTTGCTACGCAGGAACACCTATGTACAATGGAATTTAGGAAAAGAGAGAAAAAAAGTGTAGTTTTTGTTTGATGTGCTGATTTCGGAATTTTGAGTGATGTGTTGAAATTCCGGTGGACTTGGAGAAATTATCTCAGTTTGTTAATTATTTAGAGAAGATTATGTTAATTTTGACGATATTATATTTTCATATTTTTGTAAACGTTGGTTAAACTTGTTCATTTTATTGGAATTCTCAGTTTATTCACTTTCATTAAGCAACTAATGACATAATCTTTCATTACAAAAATAGTGACAACATTTGAAAATATAAAAACAACATTATGAAAAATGTTTTATATAAATGACACTTAGGGATCTTCAGAATCTTCTGATCGAAATCATGGCATATAATTGTACAAGTAGCTCTCTGTAAGAACTGAACTAATCTTAATTTCGTTTTCTATTCTAAAGAATCAGTTAATTTTTTTAGTGATATCTTATATTGCATTGCAATCACTAATTATAATTTAAAAATATAAATTTTACCTCCAGAGTACTCTATCACCTAAAACTCTTTCAATATAATAAGTAAGTTATGGTACAGTTTCAAGTTTTGCGAACATCGAATTGAAGGAACATAAATAAGAAGGGATTCTTCAGATCGAAGCATAGCTGTTTGTAAGATAACGTAAACTCTTTCATCATAACTAACTAGCTGTCACTTCTCTGAGCAAAGTGCTGAAACAGATTGAAATTTTGAGTGATGTGAGATTTTTTTCTCTATTTGAAATGAAAATGCTTATATAAGAGTTACGTGCAAATGTTATGTGTTCTGGTTGAAGTAGTAATCAATCATGTGAATAATGTGGAAACCACAATTTTATTGGAATATAATAATATTATTGGATGATAATAGGAAAAAATCGAAACCGTTTATAATGGTGGCTTACTAAAGAAAAAGGATGTTCTATTTATCAGCAATTTAACAAAAAATATTTTTGTTTTGTTTTTAAAATAATCCCAGCTTTATAAAATAGGTATGGTCACAGCACAACAAAATAACGGCGCTTGAAAATATACAGAATATCTTACAAATATAATATAGCACCTCAATAATAATTAGCTAATCTTTTTTTTTCTTATATTCTGAACTTATCTGAAGAGCTATTCCATCATATTAATGTAATATATCTTTTTTAAACACAAATATACTTTATATCTTTAGATTTCCACTAATATACCCAACAAAAATAAAAGTGTATAGCACTTAATCGAAAACAAATAAAAACACTAAATCAATCGCCACACCAGCGTTGAATAAAAAAAACTTAGATATCAAAGCTCATAAAACAAACCGCTTCCAAAAGGGCGTACATATACTAACATACACTCTGGAAACTCTTATCAAATAATCTTCATCAACATAAAAATAAATTTTAGAAGAAGGGGTTGAATTTGGGAGTGAACTTGCTGCTTTACCCTTGGCCTAGAACCAGAAGGCATTTTTCAGTTGTCGGTGCATTTCTCGGCACTTCAAACATTTACATGCACAGGGAAACTACAGAAAAAAGTGCTGAAGGATCGTAACAATGAGTTTCTGAATAAGACTTTATAGTTTTTATTTTTAAGTTTTTATTCACATAGTATGGGAAAAAGATTTTGTTATCAGACTGGCACTCACTCGAAAAAAATTGTATACATAACCTCCACTGACCTCCATATGACATCCACTGACCTCCAAGTGACCTCCGAAAATTTTGTACACTGACCTCCATGAGTGAGTTACCCCTCGGTTTGAAACTTTTCAAAAAGTCCGATTATTTTTGTACTCATTATACCATTTCTAGTTATGAATCACTTGGCAATATAACGTTTTCTGTGTTCAGTGTTCTTTTTCAGGATTTTTATGGAAGAGTTTTCTGGTATTTTTCGCTTTGTTTCAGTTATTAAAAAATATTTTTCTTTCAAAACAATATTTGTTAACTATATACTAAGCAGTAACCAGTGACCAGTTAGCAAGACTGTAACAGAAGGCAGTAGTGAAATGACAAAATGATTGACTGTCTTAATTTTTTTTTTTAATTATTTGAAAATCACTATGTTTACATGAACATAGCGCAGTTAAATTCAAGTGCGGTCATTTTACCGTTCTAAACTTCAGTTAAATGCGCTCTTATGTCGCAAATGTGGATTAGCTGCCTTCAATGTTTACAGTTTTCCGAAAGTACCAAAATAATGCACTCCTGGCTAAATAATTCTCCACTAAAATTCTGTGTGCCACACATTTCACCATATATAAATCGTTAGTGCAGGTCATTATTAATCTGAATGGGGGAAACATTTTTCTTTTATACTGTGCAATAAACAGCTCTTCAATCCTTTCTACGGATCTGAAATATTTTTTGTGCATGTTGAATTAAAAGCGTGACATTTTAAAAGGTTTTATAAAATGACATTCTCTTGCACCAGACGGTGTGATGGATAATTATGTAAGGTGTCAAATTGAGTACATCCATTACGTGATATTCAACATACTTTTATCCATTAATACTTTAAAGACCGTCTGTTTTTAATTTTCTATATATTTTTTAATTATTTATCCTCAGAAAAAGCATGCATTATCATCAGCCATTAGCTTCATGCATTATTCCTCATCATTGGATTTTATTTATTTTCCTAAAAATATAATGTACATTGTTGATAGTCGACCAAAGCTGCAATGCTTATCGACTCGTGCCAATTGAAGAGAAAAATAATTTGAAAAATAAAATTAAAGAGAAAAATAACATGCAAAAAATAATTTTGAAACAATTGCTGAGTGATTAATTTACATAATTATATGATGAGATGAAGTAAGTTTACTTGACAAATATGTTCTATACAATTCCACAAATTCATCTAAGAAATTAAATATTTGGCTTTTAATTTTGTCAAATATTTTTCTGGATGTTTTTTCTTATACTTCATTCAGATTGTTTATATTTGCATTTTTCTCATATTGATATTTGTCTGAACTTGATTCACAAGTTCCATTATTATTATAATTATGGCAGCATCAATAGAATACATTATAATTATCATAGTGCAGACAGACATTTTTTTATGGAGTGTTAAGCCAATAAATCCATACCATCAATAGTTTTAATTATTTAATACAGCTTCAATTTCTGATATTTTCCACAAAAATAGCCAACCTAATGATACTGTATTTTGTAATACTTGATTATCGTAAAAAATTATGCTTCCTGAAAACGAACACTTCCAAAACATACCCTTAAGCATAAAAATATGCATAATCTTCATTATGCATTCATCTCTGGTATACCTCAACCATAAACTACCACATACACATAACAGTTCAAAACTACCCTACACTAACATAAAATCTAAACACCTCATTTTTGCATACGTTACATTATAACATAACAACAATTTCATACGCGTTAATATAAACTAATAACCAATTCTGACAGCGAAGCTATTGCATTGGCCCCAGTTTCGCCATAATTTTGCATTATGTTGTCAGAGACCCAGACATTGATAGCATCGGAGGTTTCCGACAAGTAATTTGCAAGCGACCCCGTGAATTAATATTGAAATAAATTTTAATTAATGATGTAGATAGGTGATAAGAAAGAATGAAGAAAGGGAGGAGTCTTTGCGTTGCTTTGTAATCGTTTTGTTTGAGATTTGTATAGTGCTTCAGATATTGCTTGGACTAATCCAGTTAGTATAATGTAGTGATAAAATATTTTATGTAGGGTTTCTACCGCGCCTTACCGAGACGAGCCTTTTCCGAGCGGCATACAAGTCCGAGCCTTTGAATATCAAGTCCGAGACGAGTCCGAACCCCGTCCGAGCGAGCCCGAGCATTTAACTTAAAAGGCTCGTTATGAAATGTTGAAATCGAGCATGCTCGGTATGGGTTTATTCGTTATAAAGTCGAGTCAGCTCGACTTTGATACCGAGCTTTTAACGAGCAGGCTCGACTTCATAACAAGAGAAGCCTTAACAAGCCGGCTCAACTTGATAAAAACCGAGCCCTTAATGAGGCTGCTCGACTTTAATAGCGAGCCTTTAACGAGCCGTCTTGACTATCTATGAATTTTTAACGAACCTTCTCGACTTCATGCCAAAACGAGTCCGAGCCTCTATCTAGCGTAAACGAGACGAGTCCGAGTCTAGCAAAGCCCCGTTAAAAGCCCTAATTTTATGAAAGCAAAGGTTCATTAAAATATATTATATTAATGCACTTGCACAGTATAAATTCATTTATATTTATATGAGGAATGTTTGGAAATACATATCTATACATGCATCATGTACAGTACAATAATTTTTTATAAATTACAAATGTAAATATAATTTATCTCTAAAACTTTGTGTACATCTGTATATTACTCTGCATCGTATCTTCCGAATCTGAACCCACGTGGATAATCGTTATCTGAAGTATTCTCCTCTTTCAAAAAGTCTGCTTGATTAAGTAGCACACATTCAAATAACTATACTAAGTGTCAGTTATAAAACTTTAAATGGGCTTCGTGATCTGTACTGCAATCAACGAAGAATGTTACGAGAGTCAAACGAAATGTAATAGGTTGTTATTCGAAATGTACTAGAATTGAGACGTTTACTAAATATAACAATAGCGATTAGCTTGATAATTTCCAAGTAATGAAATTTATTTCGTGTTTTCTGCAATCAAAAGTTCAAAATTTACAAGTTGGTATAATTAAAATACCTTTTCATCATAAATAATTATCATGAATCAAAACAGTAATAGTAATATCAAACTTAGTTTATATAATTTAATTTCAATAAATAAGTAAAAGCAAGAGTGAGAATTTTTTTTAATTTCTAAACTTCTGTTTTAATTTTGTAATGTTATTATTTAATTAAGTTATAGTCGGTGTATGTATAATATACCTTATTGATGTAATGAGAGAAATTTAATTTTCAAAAATAGATATAGCAGATGTTAATATTAATAAGCATTTTCCACATTATATTTCCAATTATGTAATATCAAAACCATGATACTTTACGAAATAAAGTACTAACCACCCTCCTGACATAACAGAACTTCCAATCACTTTTATTTAGTCGAAGTTCTCTTTGTACGTGACTGTCGTGACACCAATGGTTCCAGCTGTGGTACAAAATATTTGGTTTTTTGTTTTCTTATACCTTCTAAAAGTTCGTTTTTGTTTTAGTTCACATCAATGAAACCTAATTTTTGAGTAGTTGTTTCAATAATTTATTCGATGATCGTTCAGTTCACTCCGAGGGGTCAGCAACTGTCCAAAAATATGTACTAAGTGAAAAACTTTCATGATGATGTATAAGCAATAACGAACACAACAAAAGTCTGTGTACTATAATAATAATATAGTACACAGATATAGTCACAGAATAGTTGGATTTTTAAGGAGAGAAACGTCCGAGTCTCTGCTCTTCAAAACCGAGATGAAATCGAGCCATAGAAATAAATTCTCATTCATAACAAACCTTATAGTACATATAAGTAATAACGAACACAATAAAAGTCTGTGTTGCAAACCTTTATTCCAGTATTTGTGATTGCATTGTTGAAACATGTTGATTTGTTTGAATCACAAATACTGGAATAAAGGTTTGCAACACAGACTTTTATTGTGTTCGTTATTGCTTATAATTATGTACTAAGGTTTGTTATGAGTGAGAATTTATTTCTGTGGCTCGATTTCATTTCGGTTTTGAAGAGCAGAGACTCGGACGTTTCTCTCCTTATAGGCATGTCTCGTTTCCTAAAAATGCTGCTAATCAGGGAGAGGCTTGGGTTAGCTCGAAGTTCGACTTCACAGGTTCGAACCTGTATCGTTAAATACTAAGCTCCTTTGAAAAGACTTGCATCTATACAAAGCTAGATAGCACCCAATAAACCAATAATTATGTATGCGTAAAGTTCAGCTGTACCTATATTCAGAGTTGGTCAATAGGCGTTTACTGAAGTTCATAAGTTTGAATTCAAGGCGCTTGCTGGAGTACCGTGGTGTTCAGCCTGAGGTCAGTGGTTTTCATTTTCATTAGAGTTCAGTAGCATATTCAGTGGGAGTTCAGTTATAATGTATCTGTTATATAAAATTGGTAAGAAAGGCAAAGACTGGCAAATCTCACATGATTAATGGAAATATACTATACACTGAATATTATAGAGGAATTTATAGGCTAAACAGTAGGTGGTTTTAGTATACCCTTGATACCCACAAACAGGGGACTGTTTTGACCAGATGGTAAGGAATGGGCAGGCATGTGACTGCAGTCAAACAGCAGTTTCGACCTACCAGGTCTCATCAGACACCCTACGCCCACGCATCTATATTCCACCCATATTATGGGTTGCGTGATTATGGTACAGTGTGTGTATCAAGGGTACTAAAGCCACCTACTATTCAGTCTAAATTCCTCTACTCTTTGACTTTCTTACCAATTTAATAGTATAGCTCATATTCTCCAAAAATTAATGTCATTATCTGTTATATCTAATGGTGTTTAATAGTATTAATCAGATTCATTGTGTTCAGTGTTCATTGGAGTTAATCGAAGTTCATGATAGTTCAGCGGTGTCTATCGGTGTTCAGTCGTATTGGTCATAATGTTCAGTTTTCAGTGACATTCTGGCAGAGTTCAGTAGTGATCAACGGGTGTTCAGTAGTGCTCCAGAAGTCTTATTAATTATATCTATAGTGCAAGTTATTTTTCATTGGAGTTCATGGGTGTGTATACAAGACATCTGTACACAGGTGCTCGTGATTGGTTCGCCCCTCGGTCCACCTTTATTTACAGTCGTATCGTATGATAATCAAAACTTGTAAAGTCGGTTAGTTTGTAATATTGATGATATCAGCTTGAGGGTGAATGATTCAGATGTTTCAAATTGCTGAGGTTTATTGAAAATGGACTAATTATTTTATTTGGTATGAGTTTTTTCTCCAATGGGCGTTGTTGATGTCGAAGAATGTAGTTTTGGTCGTTAATTTAGAGGTTTTATGAATGTGTTTTTCTTATACTGTATTATGAGAATGGAAAGGAACATTAGATCAGCAGAAAAAAGGAAATAGACTTATGAGAACTAAAATCATTATCATAACTAAATTGTGATGTTTGATTCTGCTTTCAAAACTGTGGTACTCTGATTTGAATTTATTACTTCTGCTATGTTTCACAGTATTAATTATTTAGATTTACTAGTAAAAATTAAAATAACTTTCTTCGATATGTCCTTATTGCTTTTATATTGTTTTTAGTTTGGTGAGTTCTAATTATCTTATATTGTTTCATGTTTTAATTTCGGATAATTTGCATTGTAGGTCTTGAGGATGCTACTGTGTAGCGAAACTGGTTGCCAATAAATTATAATATATACAGAGAAGGCTGCAAATTTTGGGTTTTCATGTACTACACTCTGTACTCTCGAAATTATCGTTATCAACATGAACATTCAACCGATGAACCGAGAGCTACTACACTCTGTACTCTCGAAATTATCGTTATTGTATTATGTAGGATGAACTGAACCCAAATATTGAAAACATAGAACAATATCATACATAAACTGAGAACTACATATATAATCTTTCACTTTAGTATGAAGAAGTAACCTTTGCTTTAGCATTTATCTTTAAAAATCTGTCATAAGAATTCGGAAACAGCAGTCCAGTTCTATATTTTCTTCAGAAAAATCACAAGAAAAATATTATGTATTCAAAACATCTTCTCTATTAAAATACCTTTACAACAAGTACAAATTACAACTCACAAAAAAAGAAAAGAAATCTCCCGTAGTTTCCAACATTCAAAAATGTATGTTACCCGTCTAAGGCAACAAATATAAAAATCAAAATATGAACTCTTCACCATTTCTTAAACATAAAATATATTCAAATTGTACTTCTAACTACTGTATAACGTATGCTGGTTCTATGGCAGACTGACCCTCTTCTAAAGGGCATACGCATGCCGAGCCCATTGAGAATCTTCTATAGTATCTTTCAACATTATTGTATAGAAAAAGAGTGCCAAAGGCTGGGAAATATAGCTTTAGGAATGTAATACATTTGTATTACAGATGTAATGTGGCATTTTGATGAATGGTGTATAAATTAATTTCGAATTTATTTTTTGTTTTCTTGTTATCTTTAATTTTATCGAAAGGGGGGGAAATGTTTCAAAATGATTTACTGGATCAGTTTTCATTATTAAAGGGTTACTTGCAGCTAAATTGACTTTTCTGATATTTAACATAATATTAGTCTTCTTGATATATATAGAAAATGCGGTAAAACAAGCTGTAAGGTAAGCGGAGCAAGCGTGGCCGAAAACGAGACAACTACTAATATATGAATAAAATTATTAATTTGCATTATTGTTAAGTTAGTTTTGCTACTACTTCATAGATATGCTCTGATATGTACTTTTCAGTGATTAATTTGCATCTATTTGCAAGGTAACGAAGATAAGCAGTTCGATTTGTTGCTACCTTGTAGAACTTCTATCAACTTCTCTAAATAGAAATATCTTTTGATCTGTTGGGTCAAGAAATGTCAAACTTTTTGTAAAAATTCTTTAATAATATTAGGTACAAGAAAATCAAAGTAAATCGTAAATTTATTATCTGCAAGTAACTCTTTCAAGTGTTTTCCCCTAAGGTCATGATTAGAGTTGTTAAATTAAAGTAATAGAATGACAATGTGTGTCTGTAGCTAAGTGGGAAAGCACCTGCCGGTAAACACGGGGACGTGGGTTCGAATTTCACCGGACACTTGAATATGTTTTGTCATTAATAATTTATTTACTATGTAAGGTATGGTATGTCAGTATATATTTATTTTCATATTTTATTACACTTGATGCTGTACCTGATGGTATTCATATGTATATTGAAAGTTTGTTTAGTCGAAAACTTATATAAACATCTTTTTAATAATTATAGTTGAACATTAAGGCTCTACTGTACTTCCGAGAAGAGAAATTTCTCGAGACTCTGTAATTTTAGTCTTCTTCGACACTTCATGGATTTTCTCTGTTTAACATAATCTTGAGTATCAGTGAAATTAATGTATTTTAGTAGTATTATTTCTCTTCTGAACTACTAAAAATATATCGGTACTATATTTCAGATTATTTCGATTACCACATCACTAATCACATACAGATCCGTTGTTTCTGGAACCAGCGTAACATGATGAGCCATTTAAACCTTCAGTAAGAGTAAACATATGAAACGAACCTCTGACAATTCCTACTTTCTTTATGGTTGCGGAAATTGTTAGTAGGTGGATCTCCTAACCATTTACGTTCATTTCCCAAGTCTATAAAACACAGATCAGTTCGTAGTGCCTGATATTAAAATCTCATCCAAACCATTTTTCGGTGGAAGTGTGCGTCTTTGCAATTGTTTTGTGATAAAACTATTACGTGCAAAAACTTCAAATTTTAATACAAAGTTAGAAAACACCCATACTTTTAATAAAAACGAATCAGATCTCTATCTCAAACAGAAACTGAC
>JAQIWE010002966.1:0-12400 GCA_034698565.1 Campodea plusiochaeta | reverse complement strand
TACTCGTTGCTAAAGGTTTGTTTAAAATTTGAACTATGAACTGATGTGTAAAATTTCGCAAAAAATCATCAAAATCAGCGTGAATTTTAGTGCTTTTTTATTAATTGCTTAGCTTCTAAAACAATTGTGGAAAATTATATAAGCCTAAAGTAATTCCAGTACTTCAAGTTACATATCCTGAAAATTTGATGGATAGCTTTGGCTCCGTTCTCCACTGATGAGGTAACAATGTCACAAATACATACACAGAAACACACACACACAGAATTAGAACTTTATTTATATTGATATAATTATGTATAGCACAATTGTATAAGTACATATGTTGAAAACTCACAGTAGTTACTGAAATATATTGTGTTTGAAATAGTGGGGAAATTCAGCTCATCTGTTAAAATACAAACACGAAAAAATATTTTATTATTATACTGATAAATATAGGATGCTATGTGATACAATAGATCTTTTTATTGTCAGCGTAATGCCCTTGTATACATAATTATGCCAATAATGTGATATACCATACAAATAAAATTTCCCACTTTTTGGATTTTATGTAGGTAATATATTCTATGTTTCTACGTGGGGATTAGTTGTCCTAATCTGGAACAAAAAAACTTGTCGTTGCATGAGAGCTGTTTGGCTCAATGTTCCCCTTTAGCAACTGTTTTCTTAAACGTATAGTTTTTTTCAGGGGCGTAGTTAAGAGTGTGGGGACCCTGGGGCGATATTCTAGAATGGAGCCCACTACGCAATAAAATGTTGCTAATTTTAGAAATTAATAATAAAGAAAATTTTAATTGGCAAAAATGTGTTTCATGTATAAAAAAATTAAGAGTAAGCCCGAGCACTGAAATTTTAACCTTTCTATGCAATATAGCAGCGATTTTGGTCCATTTTTGGAATCTGAACAGCTGTTTTCTTGTACATTAATTTTTCCATTCATTTTTATAAATATTTCTCTTTTATTGGTTCGGGGCCACTTATATAGGGTGTTTCAGAGCGAGCTGGCACATTTCAATCGACTGCCAAGTTGCAACCAATGAACCGATTTTTATGAATTAAAAAGGATATATAGCCCTAATTCTACATTTTTGTATCACGTAAATAAATTTACTTAAAAATGAAATCAGGAGCGGTTAGAGTCCGGACCCCAAAAACAGTGAAAAATCACTTTTAAAGGACATTAGACTGCAATGAAAACGGTTTTGCAGAAGTTCCATGATGGAGATTACTTTGTGGAAATGTACAATGATATTTCTGAAACCGAAATTGTCTCTGCGGAGCCCTGCATCGGTATAACTCACGGACGAAACACTTTTTTAAAAGTGTTCTGTGAATTATAATGCAGTACTAACTGACTACAATACCCCATATTAAGCTTAGTCAAATTGTCAATAAAGGGGTCTTCATGAATAATACCACATAAATTTGAATTCTCTCTATAAATTCCTTGACTTTTTTAAGAAAAAAGATAGAGAAATTCTTAGGGCAGTCAATAACACAAACTTACTCGAACATGGCAATGTTTACAATCATCACGTTTCTTCCGTGAGTTATACCGATGCAGGGCTCCGCAGAGACAATTTTGGTTTCAAAAATATCATTGCACAACCCATAGAGTAATCTCCATCATGCAACTTCTGCAAAACTGTTTTTGTTTCCACAATAACACAATAATATATCCTTTTCCACAAAAATATATCCTTTTCCTTCAACTATTACTTATATATTTTTCACGTTCTTTTTGAAATTATCACGAATTGAAATTTATTTCTGAAGTGTTTACAGTACGAATAGGCCATGCAGAGGAACTAAAATTGTATCGTGACATTATAGAAGGGAATAATTTTAATAATAAACTTTAGGTATAAAATTCTATTTAATTATAATATATTGCACAAATACAAGATTTATTTTCAGGTCCTCCGCATCCACCAGGCACACCATACATCATAAAACAACTTTTTCTACAAATAAATTTTGTTTTTGTATCAGGACATAATAAACGAATAGTTTCTTTTACTTCTTTCGTGCGTGCCAGCACTGATGTACCATATCGACTGTGAAACCAAACAACTGAAAAAGAATTACAGTGATATAACGAAAGAATTTTGTTTGTTAATAAGAATAGTGAAAGTAATGTTATTTTGATATTTTCATTTAAAGTTCACAAGTCTGTCATACCAGGTAATTTTGATTTTCTATGATAGGTATTTTAGAATTAACTAATATAATACAACTATTATCATTACATACTGGATTTTTTCAATACTGATTTGAATGTCTTTTTCCTGAGGATATCAAATGGGAAGTCACAAGACAGTATAACATGTGTGTCCGTACTAGTGAAACATATAATAGTTTTTTTAAGAATATAATAATATGACAAGAAAATTATATATCTAATGAAATTGTAGCAGTTACCTGTAATCGAGGATTTTCTAGAGATTTATTTTGTATTTCTTAATTCCCAAATAGATATACATGTATTTCTCGGTCAATTTAAAAACGAGAGTGCTTATTGTTAATGTTTACAAAGTTATAATATATTAATATTCCATAAAAACAGTTAATATTGCATACAGTAAGGTAATTTGGAAGAGACGTAAAAGCAGTGTTAATCAGTGCATTTCAATACTTTTATTGAAAGAAACTTCCAAAATAATTAATTTAACCCATATATTATTTGAACATCTTTGCTATTTTTGAAGTGAGGTATGTGCATTCTACATTTTGAACATTATTGTTTGATGTGCAATACATATTTGTTAGAGTTCACTTCTTGATATAACCCCTTGTTTATCTCTTCTATTACTGCCTCCAAAGAACCCAAAGTGGAAATGAATAGCACCACCACCACAGCGTTCTGAAACAGAAACGAAGAAGCATTTACAATAACACCAAAGACCTTTCGTGTTCTTCGATAAAACGTTATAATCAGTAAACATTCGCTGCAGTGTTAACATCAAATATCCTGCACAAAAAATGTTTGTTCACTTCATACCATTTAAAAGTAACTTGTACTTTACTACATAACCAGTAGTATTTATTTTTGCAAAAAGCTATCTGCCGATTTTAATACTTTTATACTATGATAAGTGATTGTTATAATTTTATTACAACTTATATTGTTTCTTACGCGACTGAAAACATAAAATTTTCAGGCTGGTATTTTTATATTTAGGATTATTTTGTTCATAGCAGAACTACGGGGGTTTTTCATAAAGTAAGTTTCATCTAGCCACAAAAACTGAACGGGGGTAAAAAAAAACATATATACTATCTGAAAGGTACAGTACATCTTTGCTCTAATACTATTCTCATCAAAAAGTATTTTTTCCCCCAGTGACAGTAATTTTCTAAACCATTAATGCAAATCTCCCCTCCAATATCTATATAGTATGTGTTAGAGGCATTTCTATTTTTGAAAGCCTCTTTCAAAGTTTTTTCCTTTAGTGTAAAAAGACTTAAAAATGATAAAGGATGTAGGAGCTGAAAACTCTGTAAATAAATTATTTTCCTGTCCGATTACGGAAATCTACACAAAACGTTTACGGAGGAGCTTCTGCTATGCAAATTCAATTTCCGAGAGAAAATCCGGGTTTTACAGCCGGAATTTAGTTTTAATTTTTAATTACCATTATTTTGTTATTGTAGATAAATATATTGAAAAACGTACGGAAAAAATCTTTTATTTTTATGATAATAAAGTCAAGAATAATGCTGAAAAGAATGTTATGGAGTTTGGAGGGGAAATCTTCATTAACTGTTTAGAAAAACTGGTGTCATGATGTGAAAAATGACTCGAAAATTTTGATGAATATGTTGATTAATAGTAAAGATGTACCTTTCATATGGTACATGTTTCATTTTTTGTGACAGGATGAAACTAATTTTTTGAAACACCCTCTTATATTTTATGAATATTTGACTAAAGGAACAGTATAATTTCATTTTATACCAATTCAAAATAGTCCGGAGGATTAAGTGGATAATTATGTTAAATTGTGTACATTTTAATGCAAAAAGCATGAAACTTGGCAAACTTTTTATTTATATGGATTTAGTTATTTTAAGCCTTGTAGGCAGTTGGAGTATGTATATTGGGTCGTCATATTGGAAAATGGGTGCCAAAATCCATTTTATGGTTTTATCCTGTAACTATGGCGTGGATTGTCCTTTTTTAAATTTTATTAGTTTGCTCTTTGCTGAAAAGAGCATTTAAGTGCCGAACTTTTTATAATTAGATATTTTACTCTAAATACTTTAATTACAAATTATGGAATTAAATGATATTTGAAAAAAAGTATTTTGAAATTTTAAAGATTTGTGCTATATCTTTAATATTTAGAGGAAAATATGTAATTTCAAAAAGTTTAGCATTTATATTCTCTTTTTAACAAACTAGTAAAATTTAAAATCGGACAACCCACTCAATAGTTACAGGATAAAATGGATTTTGGCCGCCATTTATCAATATGGCGACCCAGTGTACTTACTCCAAGTCTCCATCTGCCTACAAGGTTTAAAATAGCTGAAATCATATAAATAACAAATTTGTCAAGTTTCAAGCATTTTGCATTAAAATGCACAATTCTACCTTGATCTTCTGGACTAAAAGTTTTACATTACTACTGTACCTCACTTACGTATACATAATTTATAAGAAAAAAAAGTGTGAATGAAAAAACTATAAAAATAATCCGTTTTTTTTTTCACTTCTAACTTATGAATATTCACAATGATGTGTTATTTAAATTAATATTTAACAGAGCAAACATAATAAAATAGAAGATGAAACATATTTAAGCAAAATGAAGCTTAGCAGTGACTTGTGAAGTTGTGAACTTCTACAATTAGACAAATGGTGCTTTTCTGTTCATGCATGTGTGAAGTCGGGATCAGAAGAAGCTTGCATTGTGAATAATACCATCTGGTTAATAAGCTCCTTTACAAAAACTGTGCCAATACTGCCAATGCAAACAAAAATACCGGTACATATTTCTTTCCAAATGTTATGTTACTGAATGCGATATTAAAATAAACCTGTTACATATTCCTGGAGTCCATAAAATAAATCAGTATAATATATTCCTAATTATGATGATAGCCGCAAGCAGAAAAATTGCTTTTGTATGTTAATTTTCTCCAATGGATTTTTTTGTATGAATAAAATTTAAAATTATACCTTTTTCAATGGTCACTATTATTATTTATTTATGCAAATTCGTTTGAAATGAAAGTTTCATTCACTGTGCACCTACCGTGTTTATATACTTTGGCAGTCTACATTGCCAAAGTAAGTTACTACTTTGAAAATACGTCAATGCGTGAAAACTAAATTCAAATACCCACTACTAGACGAGAAAATTACACTTAGAATGGAATATCTATTATGAGTGTTATACTCTTTCGTTTGAAATTTTCCCTTCTTCTTCTTTTTTTTGCTGAGAAGTAATGCTGAAATTCTGTTTATTTCAACAGTTTCTCAACACTATATCACAAGAAACTGCCAGAAATGAATAATTAAATTGTTACATGGGTTTTCTATTTTTCATTTATTTTACAGGACAGCTTATTACTTTCAGTTTGAAGAGCAAAATAAAGGTAAAACCATGAGGGTTTAAGTTTGAGTTCTTGCCACATCACTAAAGCAATAAGAACATATTATGTTATATAACCAGATGCAACTGAAAATATAGAAATATTACATTCATTTTAAGTGAAGATAATAATGATTATACAGAGTTTGTAATATAATTGCTATCAGTAGACTTACCATAAGATACAATGCACGTTAATATGAAGATAGAACAAGTCACAACGTAAGCTAGCCTTTTCATATCTTCAATAATTCTTCAGACATATATTACAGTAGCGACCCAAGATATTGATCACACGCACATGTTTACAATATTATAAAATAAAGTTTCAATCATTAAATTTTTAAAGTAATTTTCTTCCTATCACATTTAATGCTATTCTTTCGAATCACCTGAATATTCCACGTTTATTAATAAAGCACCTGCAGGTAGCGTACAATAAATATGGGCTTCATTATTCTAAAACAAGCAACCTTCGCATATGTATCTATGCCACAAGTGTTATATAGTTGAAAATATTATTGCAGTGTTGTCGAATATTGTTGATGAGCGTATACAGTGTCACTATTATAATAATATTAAGGCATGGTGAATACTAAAGCATTCATTTGGTGTATTCTCTTTTTATTGTTTGTATTGGTCATAGGTGAGTATTATTAAAGAACATAATTAGCGTAATGCGAAGGATTTAATTTCTTAACAGTTACGAGAACATTGAATGAGAGTCTTTTCTTGATATTTAGTGTTTATTATCTCAAGTTAATTAATATTGAAATATTTAATTCGTATAGTGAACAAAATAACCACAATAGCTTAATATAAAGTTACAATAAGTCATTATGTATTTTCAATTATTTATTTATTTATTTCATTATCACTGAGTAAATATATGCTTATAGTGATATACGATAAAAATATAAAAGTATACGGTATACCTACAGTAACAGCACGCTGGACCAAAGTGCTATAATTATCTATTAAATGTTTGAATGAAATTCCTAAAGAATTGTATATAATTAATTAGTTTATTCTTGATGCTGAGATTATCCTTGTTTATTGATATTATAGTTTTAGTAGTCAGAAAATTTATTGTTGTTTTAATCTTAAAATATAAAACATGTTACAACCAGATATATTTATTTTAGGGTATTGGTTTTATAGCACCAAACCTGTAGAGGTGTTTTCTCATGGCTGTCCAGACGATCATGATCAATGCAATGCCCATTGTAAGCAACTAACCAGTGATGAGAGTTATATTGGAGCATGTAGTATTTTAGATGGAATTCACAAATGTATCTGTGGATCACTCAACCAGCAAATATGAATTTGATATTGTACCTTTTAAGATAATGTAAAAATTTATTAAAAATATTTTGATAAAACAAACTACATAATCAGATGTATATCATTCAGGACTGTTGAAACTATGCCTAAACAACAGTACCATAAACAATACAATCCTTACAGAAATAGTATACATTACTTTATTTTCAGATTTTTTTTTTTAGTGTTTATAAACTGATTAACTAAGACAACAACATGCTAACAACGTTGAAACTCGTAATATTTCAAAACTTGTTATTTTATACAGTGTGGTTTCCAGCCAGATTGTTGTTTTTACCCTCCATTTATTCAGGTTTTCTTTAGATAACGTCTTTATATTTAAAATGATTAATAGGATTGAAGTGTTCTTGATGTAATAATCAGAATATGTACAGTATTACACTGTGTTAGGTTTCCGCTGTTCTTTAAGATTGTGAATTTTAGTGCAGCTAATTATTATTCATTACAATTTTACAACCATGCGTAATTAAGTACTTACATTTAGCTACAGTATATATTGTACTTCGTCAATCGAATTTACATTTACTCCTTATCTTATGTTGAAAAATGATTATATTAGCAAATACATGTATTTAATTCAAAAGAAATTTTCTCGCAATATTAATTTAAATATCAAAGGTTATTATAATATACTGAATATTCCTATGACCCAGAGGATTCAACAATCAACAAGCGGGCGGTTTAGTACCCATTTTATCTCTCAGACAGGGAACTGCCTTCACCAAGGTCTCATTAGGAAGAGTAGAGGTACACTAGGATTGTAGCTAAGATCCTAGTGTACCTCTCATGAGACCTTGTGGATCGAAACCGCGGTCGTGCGCTCTTCCTATCCTTATACCCACTCTTTCCTAGATAGGTGAAGGCAGTTCCCCGTCTGTGGGATAATGGAACTAAAACAACCGCCTTTTGAATCTTATGGTTCTCTAATATTCAGTATAATAATTACCTTTGATATTTAAATTAATATTGCGACTTTTGCGAGATCTGCCAAAATTTCGTTTGAATTAAATGTAATTTACTCGCAATACTTCAATATAATGTATTAAATACATGTACTGTACTTGACTTAGTTTATAGATATATTATTTTAATGGTTCCTCTGAGCTACTGTTTTACTGGAAAAATTATTATGCATCCTCACTGCCAAAATGTTTGCAAGTGTTTACAGCTTTATAAACAGTGAATCATAAATAAATTAAACTGAATATAAAAATATCCTACGCAGCAGGCTAATATAAATCTGTATTCCGTATTTCTACTGATTGTCTGTATTCGATAGGTTGCACCGACCATACGGCAGCAGGCTATTTAAAACTCTGGAATACGCAATCAATGTTATGACGCTATTAATTTCAATGACTTATTGTAATGGGGAAGTAAAGATTAGCATTCCATTATTTTAAATAAATCGCAGGGAGGATGTCAATCATAAAATGCATACGTTACACACTGTCATAGTTGAGATAATATCTGAATATTCGTATATTCAGCAGTCCTAAGAAATTCTATATTTAACATAATCATTAAGACCATATAATTTTACATAAGTTGATCAATAAAATATAAACTTTACAACAGTGAAAATATAATGAGAAGAAATACTATAAAATTATTACATAACTATCCTTCAAAGAGTATTACTGTTGACGTTATAGGTAGTTAATTGACTTAATTCTATGATTTATTATTATAACCAGCTAGTTCATTGATAAGTAAGAAATGGTAAATTTTACTTATTGTTATTAAGATTTCTTAGTTCTCGATATTGGAAAAATGGCCTGATGGCAAAAAAATAAAACATCTCGAACAAACTCATCATACTGAATCCTGAAGCCATAGACACAACACCACCAAGAGCAGCTGAAATAAAAAAAAATATTTATAAAATCTTCTTGATGATTGTAGACAAGCAGAGGATGCTGCATAATAATCAGTAAGAATATAAGATATCAAGCTAGAATCTTTGTCAATTCGATTGAACCTTTTAGTTTTAATTCTTGTGTATTTGAGTACCTAATACGGTATTATGAACTCAAATACACATGAATTTAACATCTTTGCAACCAAACTTATAAATTAAAAAAAACATAAAAAATGAGTGAATAAAAAACATCAAAAAAAAATTTTTTTTGTATATTTTTCAGTTATCTGAGTATTGTAAGTTTTTTTTTAAATATTATCTCTTCCATTTTATGCTCCTCTTTGAGAATTCTACGCATTTTGTTGATGACATATTGGTAGTGGTTCAGTGTCTATCACAGGAGGGACCACTTGCCACGGGGCATCAGCACTCGTTAGGACTTCAAAATACTAAAAAAAAAAACTTTCCTTAATAAAATAAATTAAATGTTTTTATAATTTCGTACTTTAATAAAAATATATTGAAAATGTTCTTATCAATTATTACAAAACTTTCTTATATAAAAAAAGTGGATTTTATTTTCAAAAAGTTATAATTTGGTTTTCCTTAGCCAAAGGCATGAATTAAAGAGAAGAAAAATTATATAGCATCAATATATTTCTTCCACGACATCTAATCGTCACAAAATATTATTCGTGTTCCCCTGTTGGGAAAGGCGGACCTCACGTCGGTGCAGTCCCTGACGCCACTCCTGTGTGATATCTTCAACACATTGATAAAACAAGTTGTACAAAATATGAGACAGAGGAGAGATAATAGCTCTTAGAATTGACAAACTTACAATAGTACAAAGTAATAATTTTTCACTACAATTCAAGCAAAAACGGACATCAGTGATTATCGAATAAATTCTATTTTGTTGTTTTATACTACCGAACCAATATACAACCAATGAGTAATGAAAGTGAGTCGTTCGATTTAACGCTGAAATTAATATAAAGTGGAGAACATGGTCCAATTGTCGCCTTTTCTTATAAAGAGAAATGAAATCATTATTATTATTATTATTATACATTAATTCACTTACCAATTAAAGAATCCCATGTATATAGAAGCTCTCTCCGGTACTGTGTAAGAAACAAATCTCTGTAGAAAACCCGAAGTAAAATTAAATCTTCCCTAAAACAGAAAGAAACAATAAGAATTGACCTATAGTAATTGTTTTGTTAAAAATTGAATCAACCTCTTTATATCATCCGGAGCGTCGTTAAGTTCGATAAGGCCTGGCTGTTTTGGAAATTTGGCTGATGATAATTCTACTTCATATTTGATACTGTTACAATCAGAAGGGCATGAACAATTCAACATAGCTCCTCCCAGTTTATATTCCAATCCTTCAACACGTTTATCAGGTTTAATTGAATTATAACGACCTGTGAAAGATATATTAAAGAATAAAATAGATTTTTTGGTGTATTTCAACTAATGTTTGACTCACGTCTGTGTCTTTGAATGCACTTCAATCCTTGGTAGTCACAAGATTTGAACTGATCTGAAATTACAGTTTCATTATAAAAAACACAGGAGAAATTGTTGTCGTTGTGCTGTTCTTACAAGGAAGAAGATGTAATAATATTTATGTAGTAAAAAAAAGTTATATAACTTTTTTTTTGCAATTACTCTGTATAATTTTTTTTCTCCTGTATACGTAAATTATTATTTTGTTGATGTTTAATTATTTCTCTATATTATAATAAAGTATGTGATTTATTTAAATTATATACATTTCAAATAATAATATTGAATGTCATAAATTATATTTGTAATTGTTATGGCCAATGGTCGATTGAACAATAAAGATACTACTACTATATTTATGAAGTAGAAGATATAGGCCTATCTTAGTCACTGAAATCACGATTTGACTATTCAGATTAAATTATAAGTACCAAGTAGAATGTTCCATTTGAAACTGTTAAACTCCATTTCCAATTTTCCATAACTAAAAATGAAATGACCAGCACCAGTATTTTATGTCAGATATTATTTTGTGCATTAAATCAAAATGGTATATACTTTTAATATTTATCCTTACCGCCTACAGTAAGATATAAAGTTACTTTACATACCAAAATTTCAACATACGTACCCAAAAGTGTGTATAAATAGGGTACACATCCACAAGTTAAATTCATGGACCGGACTCTGCATTCAAGTAGGCAGTTGGAATAACTATACTTTGAATAGAATGATAATTTCTTTTCGTCTGGAAAAACACAATCTCTCTGATTTGGTGGAATATCTTCTACTTCTGAAGCGGCTGTATAAGTTGAAACTCTTACTGCAGCAAATACTTCACTACCAGGTTCAACTACTGATTTTGATGCCACACCAGGGAAGTCAGAAGGATCATGAATTAATATCTGAAAGCAATACTGTGATTATTATAAATAATCTTTATTTAAAGGCTTCAAATTAATGTACAGTATTTAATTCCTATATGCACTTGTCAAAGCAATACTCATCCGTAAATTACATTCTCTACGGTACAACCTAATTCGCCCACCAGACAAATTGTTTTTAATTTACAGACTTACATAATAGACATCAATAGCGTCAAACGTTTTCATATAACAGTCCATGCATGTTAATATTTTTCCCAACCTACTAAACTATTGAGCAGTCGCCTGTGGTCTGTTGGTTGGGCATCAGACTTGGGCGCAAGAGGTCCAGTCCCTGGTGCGATTCCCGATCAGTGACAAATTATTTACATGCTGGTAAACTTCTTATATGACTACTGGGGTTCACCCAGCCTCATTTAAATAGGTACCAGGGATGAAAACACTTGGGGTAAATACCGACATTGTACTGAGCACACCATCTCCAATTTCTTTATCCGGGTCTAAAAAGCATGAACCTTTACATCCGCACTACCGCACATCCCAAGTGCCTTCATAGCATGTAAAATTTGCTGTTGCATAAGCGAAAATTCTGATATTCTAGTTTCGCTTCAAACTTGTTAGTGAGAGCTTATCACGAATGGTGAAAATTTTGTTACCATTGTCAGTCACGGGGAGACGGGCTTCCGTTGAAATAGAAAATCGTCGGATAGAAATTCGACACAATTCTGTGTCATTAAAAAGCAGCCCTAGAAAATTATCGAAATGGAAGACCTCCGAAAATAATACCGTCGAAAACAATTTCTCCGAAACGGAAAATCGTCGAAAGTAAAATAGCGTCGAATTATAGCAATCTGGAATATCGTCGAAACGGAATTCCACTGAAAGGATTTCAATCGAACCGAATTCCATCGAAACGAATAATTGTCGAAAAAATGGCGTTCGACGATTTTCTTTTTCAACGGAATTCCATCGCTCCTTAGTCACCAGTCCTAAACTAGGTTAATTTTTCCCCATCTTTATACCATGACAAGTAAACGAAAAGTTCAGGTGTTTTCTTTTTATTCTAAGCTATATTAATGCTATCACATAGTTCCAGGGGTGGCGCTAGGGGGTCCGGAGGGGGGCACGTGCACCCCGTCGTGGATACTGTGCACCCTGTCGGTGAGCTGAACGAATTTCGTCGGGGA
>JAQIWE010002965.1:0-12402 GCA_034698565.1 Campodea plusiochaeta | reverse complement strand
CATTGTCATAGTTTTAACAGTTTTGGTCATGAAGTTGTGTATCATCATTAAAAAGAACTAAACAATTGAAGTCAGAATCATTTATTGCAATGTATGAGTGAAATCTAAAAAAAACCTCTTTAATGTCACAGTATTTAAATTATCAATAAAATTTAGAATTCTTTTATAACTAAACAAATCTCTATTACTCACCATAAATCAAAGATGGCAACTTATATGGTGGAGTTGACTGATGTTCCCACCACTCAAATTTTGTTTGTGGTGTAGGTTGTGTGTCTTCTGTAAAAAATACATATGAATTATAATGATATTACATTATCAAAAAAAGAAGTTAGTATAGACAATGAGACTTAACACAACTCTTTAAACATCATAGCAAATGTATGTTTTTTGTGATGCTCATTCATTGCTAGGTAAGTAATATGATTATTTAACAATAATATGTATTCCTTGATTTAAACTTTGTATTTAGAAGACGTTCATCATTAATTTTATTTCTAGTTTGTTTTCCGTTTTATATATAACTTAATAATATAAGGAAAGAATTTCATAAGTATAAATATATTAAATCATACCATCATCATCCAGTAAAAATGTAGAGCTGGAAGTCCAATTTTTTTCTTCACTTAATACTGGGGAAGGAGTTCTTGATATTTCATCAAATGTATCTTCTTCTTCAGAGGACGACAAATAAGTTTCATTGAGGTTACTCTAAAGGTAGAATAAATTGAAGAAAATTAAGTTAATTGTACAGTATAATATTATTAAAACTTTGAGATTAAGAGAGAAGATCAAATCATTTTCATTATTGTGAAATGCTTGATATGAGATCATTAACTAGTGTAATATATGTAAAAGTCAATGTACTAATCTCCTTAAACCAAAAAGTGTATGAATAAAGTTTCTATAAATTTAAATTATACTTATTGGGGGGGGAAATGACATGTTTGTGCTTACAGAAAATTTTCTTCATAAAAAATGAAAACTCCTATTAAAAATATTGTAAAAAATAAAATGATATAGAATATTGTTTCTGCAGCACCATGCTTACTTCTACAAAAAAGTTATTGGAATACTACAGTAGAATAACCATTTTTTTTCCATGAAATCTCATCTTAAAATAATTTAAGTAGCATTTAATATAAAATAAATATTACTGTTTTATTGTGCAATCATTCTAAAATATAGATAACAATTTTGGTAACTTATAATCCTCCCAAAAAATATTACAGTTTTGGCATTTTCTTGTACAATCGATTTTATATATTAAAATATTATATGTTACAGTGAATACTAAATCTCTCACTAGATGTCTGAATAAGATATATTTAAATAGATTATCTGAAATATTTCAGTTGGATTTTTTTTTAATAAACTCAGTATGCTATACTACATAATTTTTATTGAAATAAGGTATTTATATTTTAGTTGTGTTCATTGAAATACTGTTTGTATTGGTTACTAAATCTGGCACAAGATGGCACATCATTACTAGTACATTGGAAAACTTCTAAATTGTGAATTCCCCTCTTTTTTGTAAATTTCATTATTAAAATCCCTACATAAAAATGATAATAATAACAACAATCCTAAAACATTTGAAAACAGTCTTTTATTAAAATTATAATAATATCCAGTACTGCAGCTTTTACTTTAGATTGTTTTAAAATTATTCTAGCAATAATAGGAAGCTCATTTAAAGACTACTTTGGTGTAGCATCATTTTCAAAAACCACATGGATCAGAAAAAAAATCATATATTATCTCTATAAAATTCATATAGGCCTATTGATATTGGCAAGTGCAGGTTTTGTTGTAGATAATATTATTTTATATATATAAATTTAAAAATTATTAGACTCAAGATAAATAAACTTAAAATTGTGTACTTACCATATTAAACACAAAGAAGTTCCACAGCAAAAAAAAAGAAGGTCTGGTAATGTTAAATTCAACTGGAAGAATGAAATTTCTTGTCTTCACCTTCCCAATTTTATTTTGCCCACTTTCACCACCCTCTTTAGAAATTGTGTTTTCCCCAGAAATATTTGCTTCAAAATATGTAAGTTTGGCATATACTTCCTTGGGGTGAGAGTTCTTTATTTTCACCGTAAATTAGAAAGTTTTTTTTTTTTTTTTTTTTTTTCAAATATATACTGTACTTCTGTGAGGTGAGTGGCCTTGTGTATAAAAGTTCAATCCAACAATAGGAAGTGTGGTTTTTCCTGGGTGAGAGTTTTTGTGTCCAAAGTTACAGATAGTATCCCAGCTCACCTCACAGAAGACCACCCACCATATACAAGATCACCCTCCCCACAGGATAGAGTATAAGATCATGATATATAGCGCCCCTCACCTAGGGCCAAGCCCACCCCTGAGTGCTCCAATAACAACATTTTCATTCTATATATTTCCCAAGGGAATTCTGTAAAATACAGATAAATTCTTACAGATAGTACACAGCGTGCCCATGTTTACACCGAAGAGATCATTAAAACGGGACAATATGAAACGACAAATGGTGTCATAGCAGTTTTTCGTATTGACCTGACTAAGAAATTAACATGCGTCAGCCCGGTATTTAAAGACTTACCATGGTTAACGAAGAACATGGTAATGCCGTCCCCTCGATAATATATACGACCGACTCTAGGCACTCTACTACGCTTCAGTTCCCATATAGTAGGGAAATTACTAGGTAGTAAACTAAGAAGCAACTGCTTTATCGATATTGGATGAGCTGACATCATGTTAACCTACGAAATGAAATTTTTCTTGAAATAGAAAAATAAAGTTCCGAATTCACAAAAAGTTGAAAATTAAGCATAGAGAGGAAAATAAATAACGCGTGCCAATGAATACATTCTTCTAAATCTCTGACTTGTTGCTTATTTCTGCCCACTACATGATATCTTCATGGTATATCATTCGCATGAGTTGAGGGTTTGTGGTGACTTTATCACAAAATAAAGTACAACTTTTTGGATACAAATTTCTTTTATTTCCCCATTAACAATAAGAAAATATAGATTGATCAAAAACAAGAATATATATTTATCAAAACAAAAACACAAGAAATTATACTGTAGCGAGATGTAATAAACATTTTGAGTTTTTAATTTAGTTAACCATTTTCCATAGACAACCATCACTATTATTCTGAAGTCTTAGGTGACTCCCGAATTCGTCCTGCCATCTTGGGTATATCTTCCAAACTTTCGACTCATCCAAAATAGTTGTTGGTCTCGGCGTCTTGCAGTTAGTTCTCTTCGTTTTTCTTCAGGAGGTGTAGAGCAAGAGCGTTATTACATAATTATTACTTTGTTCATTTTTTGAAGTATAAGAAATTGCAAATTCTGTTCGTTTAAGTCATTGAAATGAACAGTATGTTTCGGCTTTTACGATTGATCTGATAAAGAGATTTTAGCATATACACAGCCCATAAATTTGTTATATTCCCGCACTGTCACTGGGCATGGAACACTGATAGTAGTGCCATCTTTATTTTTGCGATTTACACTTAATTTTTTTTTGTAGGATCATGGATTGAAGAGATAACCGACACACATCTGGTTTTCTTTAAAAATTACATTTTTTGAAGTTCACAGTTACGGTTCGACTACCTGGTTATTTTATAACCTAACCTCTACATTTTGATCATCCAAATCCACAATGTCATAAGCCTCAAAGGAATCCATAATTCGTTGTGAATTTGATATCATCTGTGATGTTCTGATCAGAGTGGTTTCGTTTCCATTTCTTTATAAGCAGATATTATATTACTGAATTCCAATTCTTGATTAGCAGCTTTCACTGCCTCAGTGATGTGCTTCAGTCCAGTTAGGCTTACTGCCTTGTTAGAAGAAGAATTTCGCTCTCATGAGGTTTCGTCTTCACTGCTGCTGTCATATCGAGCAGGCTTGCGATGTCGCCTTACTCCCAATTCTGCTTGGAAAAGGTATTCGTCGGCTTCAGACAGGTCCTTAGGGTCTGCAAAATAAAATGGTTCAGTATAAAAATGAGTGTTTGCAAGAGTACTATAAATTTTGAATGAAAATAGAGTTTATAATACTAAATAAAAATTAGTCTATGTATGAATGTGCCGAATGAGAACTAGGATATATCATGGTGATTATAAATTTGAACGTTTTCTTACCACTGTGAGATATCCACAAATACATTCATTTAGAAGATGATGGTTGACTAAAAAAAGCCTTTTTACCAAATAATCTTGTTTTATTAAAGAAATTTCGACAGAAAAAATATCCTACATGAGCACAACTTGACGCCATCCAAAAACAAGAGACCGCTCAAAAAACCACCCGATGTGTCACTGCGACTGCGCATATATAAATTGAGTTAGGGTTAGAAATAAAATTTAAAATTAATACGAAAAAAAAAGGAATTAAAAAAAATGAATTTAAATTCGAAATACCTTGCATATTGACAAAAAATATATATAAACTAACTACTTTAAAATTGTAGTAACTGAATTTGCAGAGAAATCAGAAATATGAAAATGAGTTTACATATTTAAAGTATAATGATAAAACTATAAAATAATCCTCACTTTTTAAACCACCTACCACTCACTAATAAATCTTTGCTATTATTATTATTATTATTTTATCAAGTTGCTGTATTTTTGAGATTATTGTTTAAATGCTGTTCTTATAATCAAAGTTATTAGTTATAGTCATAGTACCACCCCCAATGATACAATATTGTTCCTTATTGCGTAAAATATAGTTCCATCCAAGATTTGATTCCCTCAAACTATTTAGTTAGTGAGTTTACGTTAGAATTATTATATTAATAATCCATAATTTATAATTGTTGTGTAAAATCTTTTAATAGAAAAGGATGACAATAATTTAGCCTTTGCTGATAATTATCATCCTCTTTTTTGAAGATGTGTTTTTCATGTATATAAATTGTACAGTCGTATATATTATACTAGTCAGAATTGTTTCCTTTGAATTCAAACAACGTATTAATGATAATAATTGTATTTTAATTTGTTTATGTTAGAGATGGGTGTTTTCGTTATTATAGAAATTGCATTATTTTTTTAACACTTTGATGTACAACTGAGCATATTAACAAAATATAATAAAAAAACGATCATTTTTATAAGATATAGTTTTGGTGAAACTCAAATGCAAAGAATTATTATTGACAAATCTAAAATAATTATGTTTGTTATTATGTAAGTAGTATATACACCAAGCTTTTTGATTTTATTATTTTAACCTATTTCTGCTTTGTTTTCAAGTCGTCAAAATACCTGAAACCCCCATCTCTAGTTATTAATTGTAATTTCCTAGACTTTCAAATAAAAGCACATTTTATGACTGAACATATCACTTGCCGAGCAATGAACCAAAGTTAAAATGTGATTTTTTATGCTATTTAGGAAAAATAAAGTAAATATTCCAGATTTTTTCCAGTAGACTGCAGAATATGGAAATCTCGTAAATTTTGATGGTTTTGCACGTTTTTCCATGTATTTATATAGATATTTGTGTAAATGTTAAAAGTATGTGTTATTGTCCACATTTCGTTGTTTTGTGATGTAGGTTAAAAATTTTATACAAAGGTTTCAAATCTTACATCGTAAAGCCAGCGGAATTATTGTACGTGCGTAATTAGATAATTTTATCTCATTAGTAATTTGTGTACAAGTAATTTACGCAAAACTCAAGACATTATTTGTATGTCAGTGCCAACTTCCAATTTTATAAGATCTTTTCATCTTAAATAAATTATGATGCTAAATAAATGGTTTCATTTTGTACTCATACCTTTCTGTTATGGTGTATGATTGAATGAATATTTATTGTAATACGTACAGGCCACATCAGTCCATCACATAAAATACACTACAGTCTGCAGAAAAATATGCGTACTATAGAATGTGTAAAAGTTTTAAACAAATGTAGAATTAGTTTTACAACATATAAGCATAATATATTGATAGTAATAAAATAGTCCATTGTGTGTGGATATTATAATGGAGTGGGAAGAGTGTATTTAAAGCAAAAAGACAATTATATTGCCTTAATTATGTAACAGCGAATTATGTAAAAGCTAATAAAATATAGAGGCATGCTCAGCACACTCAATCGTGCAAACTAGCAATACAAAATAGTAAAATATTGTAAAAAATAACTTATATTTACCGATGACTAATTACAGATTCATCAGATTTACTCGCTGTCAATGCAGTACGCTATACAGTAATTTCGTTGTTTTTTTAACTATATTAATCGATATACGAAAATATACCATTCGGAATTTGTTAATGAAAGTAAAGTGAAATGTTCAACATGTAGTGGCAGCTTTAGACCTCACACGTACATTTACGTAAAACGTAATGTAGTAATAAATAAATCTTCGGACTGCATAAAATTTCGTTTTATATCCTGGCATATCCGCAACCATATTAACGCTGGCGTATGATTACTGTTCAGGATATTTTACGTAAAAGAAATTAATGGAAACTTCGCTAAAATGAATTACAGTTTTGTTACTAATAGTCTATACATACTATGCGTCTTTAAAGCAGCACTGATGTAATGCCAATAGACCTGTATATTATTATATTTATAGGAATACCGGTAATTAAAAACTCGTGATTGCTATCCGTACGACGATAATGTTTATTGTTTACATCAGGGAGAACTTTTGTAGTGTTTGTAAACAACATAATAGTATAAACAAAAACAATCCAATTTTGAATTTACTACTCATTCATTCAAAGGTCAAAGATCTTACAAAGAACAAAGTTTTTGAAAGTTTGACCTACTACTTAAACTACCGAAGTCTTGTAAGAAGTTTGTTATTAAAAGGACGTAATCTCAGCTGATCCATTTAACACCGTCACATTTTATCGTAATACTATAGTAGGTACTGATAAATTATAACTTCCTTCGTTTCTGGTGGTTTATCATGTTTATCCAATTTTACCGTCAGTAAAATAATGGGGTTACAAAAAGATATTTTAATTCAGTTATTTACGATTTGACAGCTTGATCGGCGTACGTTGAATAATATTATAAATAATACGGCGTTCTACTCTATATTGTTATATTTCATTTACATATGCCTCTACTAAATTTATTTTTATATAGGCCTACATATATCTCGGTATATACCCGTAACGCCGCATGTAACCCAAGGCGTATATTTTTAATGTAAACATAGATATATTTATACAGTCACTTCCCGTAGACGTCATCATTTCATATATAGCCACATGTTGTCAATACATGAATTGCTCACAATAAAGTCCCCGATGAATATATTATGAAAACGACAATCAATTCCCATTTGACTGTTCCGGTGAATAGTACATTTTAATCTCGCTAGATGGCTGCAGCTGTTCTTTACAACTCCGTGCGTAAAACAAGCCGCACCCGGTGTATAGTGTTTTGATTTGCAAAAATCGTAAATATCGTAACGAAACGTAAATAACATCGACGTCAAAAGTGTTTATGTGATAGTTGAAGACCTGTTCTTTCCAATGGAAGTGTACGTGGCTAAGCATTCATTCAATCCTGAGGCGCAATTGGTGAAAACAAGTGACGATGACTCAGATAATGACAGTTCAACAACCCGACAGATGTTTATTCCATTGATAGGACTCTCAGATTTAATTCGAACGGACAATAAACAAGATTACTTAGCTTCCGTTAAACATCTCATTTCGCCTAAAAGTAATAGGAAGAAAATGATTATGGCACGGAGGCTGACGGGTCGAAGGTCATCGGACGAATTAGCAAATGTGACGTCATCAGAACCCCTCTTAGCTGCTTCATTGTCAAGTGTGAAATCAGTCAAAGTCGCCGAGGAAGATCACATTTCCAAAGCTTACTCCGCTCCGACGGTTTTCGAACAACAATCCAATAAATCTGTTATTCGGGAAAATAAAGGAAATAATGGACCCAGACCCACTTCTTTAAAAGATGGGATGTTTGATTCAGAAATGAAGAAAAAAGATAAAAATAAAAAGGGGAAATTAAAAAACGCTAAGAAATTGTTGTTGAAATTCAAGAAAGGGGATCAATTTGAGGTGAGGTATATTTTATCAGAATAAAAATTATTTTATGATTTAAAAAAAATCAACTAAAGCAAATATACTGTGCGTATATAATGAACGGGAGAGACACAAAAGAACATCAGACTCTATTATTGTACCTAATAAAATATTCATTCTGTGATATGATCAATACTGCTCACACCACATTTACTTTAACCAGATTGAAAGATTAGCATAATATACTTCGTCACTCTCGATATAGATTTTTTTACTATTTCGATTAATTACTGGATTTATTATACAAATTTTAAAGTTATTTAACAGAGTTAATTTAGCCAAAAAAAAAACTCATTCTATCTAGTGTTTCTCCTCTCTCACAGAATTAAAAGTATGGTATTAAGTTTTAAATGAGCTAATAATTTCCTTGAAAATTGAAATTTCCCCCCACCTGAACTAATGATCAGTGTCACTTTAAAATTATAGTTTTCTCATTAATTTGCTTAATTCTCTCTCTATATATGTTTTCAAAATTTCATGTCAAGAAAATCATTCACTTGAACTCTACAGAATATATATCTACCGAACCATAATATGAAATAACTATGCCCTGGACATCCTCAGCAGAAATATAGACGAGAGTTTCATTACAAGCAATTAATTGAGAAACGAATCCTGAAATTTCATTATGTCAATCTTTATATTATTATTTATAGTAAAACATTTAATTTACACGGATTATATACATCATATATCGGCATATTATTATTATGATAGGTTTTAATTAGACACCGGCTATTCAATTTCGTAATCTGTTTTTGTCGTTTATAAGTTAACAGTAACAATTAATATATTTTAATTATCATTTGGAATTAGTGATGAAAATTGATGTTTTACAAATAAACAGTTTGGAAAACTATCCTGCTACTGAATAATGTTCATATTACATATCGATTACATCGGATTACTTAGCTTTCGAGATAGTTTTTCATTTTTGAGAATAAAAAACAGTTGTCTTTTTTTATCTATAACATTAGAATATTACATTTATTCTATGCGATTTTACTTCTGAATTCATTATTATAAAAGTTTTTTGAACAAGTGATAGATCCATAAATGAAACAAAATCTTTTCTCAATTATATTTTACTTTTATCAAAGTAGAGTTCAAGAATAAGATATAAAATTATGTAATATTATATGGTATCTGATATTAGTTGTCATTATAAAAAAATTGGAAAAAAAAAGAGATTATAAGGAATAACCTTCCTCAATACAAACCTAATTCAATAAGAAAAAAAATCAATTCTTTCCAATATCACTGATTAGAATTGACATGTAAGTAAGTGAATTGATTGGAAATCAATTCCACCCTATATAAGATATCTATAAAATATATCCTGCTATACTATTGTACATTATTTCAGGTGTTGAAGAAGGACAGTAAACATTGGTGGTCTGTGAGGGATCTTGCAAGTGACTGTGTTGGATTCGTCCCTACCAATTATCTACAGGTATGTAAAGATATTTTAGGAGTTTTTTAATGTTTGAGGAAATTAGGATTTTTGGTAGGGTCAGAGTAAGGCCACGAACCATGATAAGTAATAGGGTGAAGAGGTTTTAAAAAGTTACCGTACATGGATGTTTTAGAGTGCTGTAAAGTTCAAGGAGAGTGGTTCTTCTATGTTGAGCTAAAATTTCCTTATTAATAAAATATTGAAAAGTCGAAATTAAAGCTTTCATTTTATTCGAGAGGAAGACGTAATTTGCTTCTTGTTCTTTTTTTTTTTCTTTTTTTTTGTGTGAAAATAGTCTAACAATTTGACATGAGAATTAGGATTGTCACATTCATAGGTATTTCGACGAGTATTTCGATTACTGAGTTATCGACATTTTCATGACCTCAAAATAGTAAAAAGTAAGCTTCATAGGAAATGGAAATAATTCCCAATAATTTAGTCTATAGTTATAAAAATTTTATAAGGTTTCAAATGGAAAAGTTAGCTTATGTAAACACAAATTTAATACCATTAGCAAATTTTTATTCAAAAGTATTTGCATCGATAATATTACTTAAAAATAACTGTTTTCAAAAGGGGTTTCAAATCGACGGAAAGTGGAGACAATAGGATTTTATATTTTTCCACCAAAATTCTATACGCCTCTCATTCCTTCAACATTTATGTTCCTGATGTGAATGAATAAGTATTCAATAGGCTATTGGAAAGCGCTTATGATAATATTATTTCTGTGCCTTGATAATTACTTTAAATTTTTTAATTACAATAAGGTGATTTGATAAATGTATTATAAATCATGTGGCATAGCTCATCATGTTTTGCAATTGATTTCAGAGACCTTGCGGTCTTACAAAAATATTCTACTTATTCTTCATCCCTTAGACTATAATGTCTACGATTTATAACTTTAAACAGTTACATAAATGACCAATCCAATCTCCATTCTATAGTGTTGAAGATCGTTTTTGACTCTCAGCAAAATTATTCAGGTTAATGTAGGCTTAATCATATATAGAATTTTAATATATTAAATTTAGAGTAATTAACGTAAATATCAGGTGAATTTTACTGTGTTAGTGAATCTTAAAGAACTTTAGGGTTCGTGGTAGGATTTAAACTCCATTAGCAATCACTGTAGTAAAATTCTATAAGTGAGATATGCCAGTCTTTTAAAACATTCTTCCCAGTTTATGATATTTTTTTCGTGGTACCTCTTCATCTTCTTAATCCCATCCTGACCGAATCCCTCTGCTCATCATGAAGACGACCTTCAGATATAAACACATACTTTTGTTTAAATGAAAGATTTTTTTTGTTGCTGGTGGAATCTTCTTGGTCCATTATTTTCTATTCATTTAAGTGGAAAATACGCTCGAGATGAAAGAATTTGGACCCGACAAAGTAATGTTGTGGGAATTTTACACAGTTTATGTGACAGATCGTCTTCAACACTTTCGTGTTTCGAAAAAGAAAATGTTTAAAATATATTTTGGGTCCAGAAAACGAGTTTGTTCAATGTTCTCTTTTTTCTTGTTTCAACTTTTAAGTCTTTAGCATTTCTTTAAATATTTTGACTAGACAAGTATAGCGGTAAATTTTTTTATCATTATTTCAAACTGCTGGCCGAAATCAATTTTATCCAGAGTGTCAATTTTCTCGTAAGTTTTACCTGTATTGAAGAAACAATATAATTATTATTGTTTTAATATCAGAAATTTATTTTGGTAATAATAGGTGTAACTTGGACCGACAAAACATGCGCAAGGGCAAGATTTAAACGATATCAAAGACCCTCCTTGAAGCGCCACTTATGGTTGGCTAAAGCGAAGAAAATAAATCTGTTCCATTAATTTTAGTAGAGAAAAGAGATATGTTCATTACGGATATCCCTGGGTATGTCTTAATCTTCGCCTACAAATATACGAAACCTCAATCTGGTTACGGTGTTTCGATAACGACGAACAGAAATTTGGGATTAACTGGGAAATATTGTCAGAACATTGGTGAACTACTTTGACCTTATTATAAACAACTGAATACCAATGACGGAATTTTATACCTATAGGGTCTGTCTGTTTTGAGACATGAAAAACTCATCTTGAATGAATTTGAAAATAAAAAAAAAATGTGGTGTAGAATTCTTCAAGTTTTAGATATCTAATACAGAGATATATCTTCTTATGATAGTAAGTAGTATTGATATAGTAATACTGGTTCCTTTGAGGATGACATTTTACCAAAAGATGAAACTGTGTTGAAGGAGCTTTTGTTAATGCTGAATAAATATTTACTGAACATCAAATCATTCGACTGATACGCCCCTAACCCACGATAGATAAAATGGTTTCTTATTTTGGCCTCGCGACAAAAATTACTTTAACAATTATTCGAAATTTAAATGAGGAGCATATCGAGAAGTTATTGCTGTTATTTTTAATGTTAACTTTAAAAAAAGAAAAAAAGACTTTAAAAAAAGGTTACGTTGTTGATTACAGAAATGCAGTGATTAACCGACTACTTTGCAAGAAAAATCCTCCGACTTGAATCGAAATTAATTTCTTCATGAAAAGTAATACAAAATCTATAATATTGAATTTTCTTAATATATTATGATCCAGTCCTTCTCTTTGTTGATTTAAACCAGAGCAGTCACATACTCTTCCTACCATTCTTTCCTAGATGTGCGAATAGCTGATTACCAGTTTGAGCAGTTGAGGGTATATCAAAGCCTCAAAGGTGCTAAACCACCTAACCGTTGGAATCGAAATTCCTCTAATATTCAATAAAATATAATAACATTTCATATTTAAATTATCTTTATTCCATATACGGTATATTCAATGAC
>JAQIWE010002964.1:0-12404 GCA_034698565.1 Campodea plusiochaeta | reverse complement strand
TATATTTATATGAAAATTACAAAATAATTTTGTAAAATTGTCAAAAAATGTTAGTAAAATATAAAATTATGTTTTCTTTAATTGTATGTATAGTTAAAATTATTAAAAATTTAAAATTATAAAATAAAATCATGAGACATTTTCTGCCCAAAAACAAAGAACAATCTACAATACACATTTACATGTAGTGTGCATTATTAATGTGATGACAATGCGCGTGACAATGAATGTTTAGATTGGAAAGACATACTAGTATAATTATACATTACAGCATACATTTATACTCACATAATATGTAAAAATGATATTTTCAAATTGTTGGAAAAAAAACAATAAAAAACAAAAAAAATGAAGGCTGTGTTTTTTTCCTAAAAAAACGTGTTTTTTTCTGTCACATCCCTAATCAAATGTAACTTGAATTACCCGTACTTAAACCTCCCCCTGTTAATCCAACCACCCCCTACACACACCGTTGGCTTTATACCATCCATTTGCTTAATGTTTGATTCTATTAAGGTCACTTGATTTAAGAGTAACATGAAAGTTATATAAAGTATAGAAGGGATTAGTCTTAAGTACCTTTCTATTGTGCTACAAGTGAAGGAAATTTACGGAAATTAACCTTTATTCATTGTAGAAAGGTGTAGGAGGGGTATTGGGAGGAATCCTGGTACGCAATATTCTATTGTCGTAATAAAATATTACGTACTGTTTGTTTGTGGGTTTTGATTCCCGACACGAAAACCCTTTTGGCGGGAACGGTGGAATGGTAATGCCGCGGTTCGAGTCCTACGTGTCACCTCCGTACAACAAAAGATATTTGTTTTTCTTGTAGGTTATCTTAGGACCTGTTAGAGTTTCTCGTTTTGTTGTATTTTCTTATTGTTGTTATTTTCTTCCTTTCCAGGTACAACGGACGGCGTAATCGACGGAACTTCTCGTTACCAATAAATTCGTATTGGGTTTATTTCGACGTCAGTCGAATACGGATATCGCATCCAAATTCACACGAATCGGTGCGAATACGATCCAGGGTAAGTATCATTCGATGATTAACGATTCGACAATGATACTGACCATCTCTCTCCTTCTATTTCAGCTACAACGGTCTTCGGCGGTTGCCTCGCTGGTTGTCAACGGAAGCCAAAACCGACGCCATTGGCAGAAAATCGCTAAAGTCTTAATATCTCCGCCGATATTAGTCGTATCGTAATTAAACTTACGTCAGTCTTCTTAGAAATAATTAGGCTTCAATAATCAAGTGGTTTTATAACTAAAAACCCAACACTTTCCCTCCAACGAAATAAAACATCTTTCCCTCCAACGAAATAAAACACGACCAATCTCCTTGACAGCAAAACTGGTTCTTTTTTATTTATTGCGCATGACAATAAAACATACTAAAAATGGTTATAATGTAATAGATATGGTTTTAGTGTACTAGATGTCCTAATTTGGTAACAAACTAGATTAGTGAATTTATATTTATTATTTAAGGTTAAACAGTGTTTTATGAATAATAAAAAGTGCAAACATGTAAATACCCTGTAAGAATATTATAGGTTTATATTTATTTACAAATACCCTAATAAAAGTCAGTTATTTCTCACATATATACCTTTACCTATTTTATAGGTTTATTGACCTTGATCTGGCACTTCGTGGGACATAAACCAAGGTCTCTAATTGTTTATTCTTCTTTCACACAAACTCAGGATCAAATGTTTATCACTTCACAGTCAAAAGTCTATAGCTCTTTATTCGCTGCTCCGTAGATATCATGCTTACATCCGTCGTCTTCTTCAGGCATTCTCTATGTATATTATTTTGATCTCAGTTTTCCTTCATTTCCATTCCATCATTCCAAAACCTCTCTCAAAACAACCAACAACTTCCGGCTCCATATTATTACGTAACCTATCCTGTCTGGTAGGCTACCGGCGCATCTTATTCGCAAGATTTATTACTTTCTGCGTTGTCTAAAATGGTTCCCGCCGTTGGGAATATGAGCGGGTTATTCGAATGTCGTATTATTAAGAGATATTATCTTCGTTTACGTACGTGTGGAGTTGCGCTCCTACACGTTCAGATACAATTACACTATGAATAATCGTAATACATGCTGTTGCTAGTAAATCTCTTAATTTACACTAATTATTTTTTTAAGCTAACTCGTTACTGATTTGACCTCAACGTTCGAGCTGTATTTTTCGGCATTCATAAGCCACTACAAATATTTACTATTTCAATGAAAAGTACATCAAAGAATAAACTCATGATATGGTTCTTAGTTAACAGGTAAGTTTTCATAATAGATTACTTACTGAGCGGAATATGCTGTTGCTCTCAGCAAAGTAGTCGATCAGCTGTTCAAGTTGAAATAAGAAAGCTACTCGGCTATACACACACACACAGTAGAGGAGCATAGGCTATTAAGTTTTAAAATTTCACATTCCTTGATATTTACAATGCACTATAATTAGTTTGATCTTTTATTTTGGAACACTCCAAGATATTTACATTGATGTACAAGTATTTACAACAGCAAATAAAAAGAAAAATGGAAGGACTAGGCCTAGTACAAAGTTAAAATAATTAGTTCATAATTGATCTTTCTCCACAAATTCAAAGTTATCTGAATCTCTTTCATCTTCATTTATCTGTAGTGAGGGGAAAACTAATCCCTGAGTAAAATCATTGTCTTCTTCTGAATCAGTTGCAAAATGAGTGGAAACAAAATGTATCTCTGGAGAAGAACGTCTGCTGTCATCATTGTTCTGAAAAATAAAGACTTGTTAGTTGTTACATAACTCCCAATACCATCATAACACTGAATGAACTGAAAGTTTACTGGCGAGTTTCTGGTACTATATGGAACTTTGAATTCAAATTAATAAGAATTTGATGATATGAAATTTTTCAACATTATTTTAAAAATTTACAGGAAGAACCCTTGAAAATCAGTATTTTCCCATAAGAAATTTTCAGTTTTGAAGTACCAAAACTTTGGAATTTTTTTCTGCCTTATTTCTGGCTAGTGCGACAAAAGCCGTTACTGGACAGCTATGGGGACCTCCAAGAATGGCATATAAAATTCTGAGCCAGATCCGTGATTATCACCTAGGATAGTTCCCTCTTGAGTATGATTTTCAAAATCAATTTGAAACAAATCACACTAATGAGGGAAATACTTGAGGTGTTGCTGTCAGATTTTTGTGAAAAAAATTTTATGTTGTTCTTAGAGATTCACAATGCTTCACTGCAAAGTCATTTGACCCATTACTCAAAATTAAGGGAGAAAATAATTTCCAAAGTTTTGGTGCTTCAAAACAGAAATTTTCTTATGGCAAATAACCTTCAAAAATATTGATTTTGTAGGGCCCTGCAAATTTAAAAAAATAATGTTGGGCATATTCATATCACTGATGATCTTTAAATTGGAAACGAAAGTTTCATTTTTGGTATCAAAAACATTCAATTTCATTTTTAACTCCATTGGAGTTCATTAACCCCAATTCTTACCTTTCTTTCCTAGATAGGCAAAGGTATTTCCCCGTTTGTGGAAGAATGGTACTAAACGACCTGACTGTTGAATCCTATGGTCCTCTAAGTATATCGTTGTTGCGAGAACAAAACCTTGAATCTTTTTTCACGCCAGAAACAAAACCTCGTAACTGCACTTTTTCCCAAAAATTAGATTAGATGCGGAACAATATGCCACATTAGTTGACGACATTGTCACCAAAACTCGTAATTTTTCAGACAATAATAAACCTCCAAAATCACTTTGCAACACCCCCTCCAAATTTGAACGCATGAAAAAAGATACAGTTTTCTTTACTCTCCTCAAAATATTCCCAAATGCATTTACGAGGTTTTGCAACTGACCAGGTTTTAGATAGATACTCGGTTTTGTTCACGCAACGATGATATAATAACCTTTGATATTTAAATTAATATTGCGAGATTTGCCAAACATTTCCTTTGAATTAAAATACTAAAGCAGTCATTGCCACATGAGGTATAGGGAAAATGGTAGGAGGTACTCAAAGTTGTCTACTCCTTTACAGACTTCCGGGGATCAACATAATCTTGCCAGAGGGTACTACTTTAATGGCAACAGTGGAAAATATCAGTTAAATCTTCGAAGAAATATGATTGACATTTTGACAACTTATCAGAATTTTCAGGTAGAACCTCTTATAAAGCTCTGGCACTCAAAGGATTAAGAATATTATAAAATTTAATTTAAATCAGGTGTATTTTAAAGAGAGGTACACCTTGGAGTTAATGAAAAAAGATAAATTCCACTTACACATCTTAAAGCTTCATTAATAATTGTTTCTGCTGATATATTGAGTGCAAATGGCAAAGATTCATCTAAAACATCATGAAGAGATGGCATATTTTCAACATGTGGATTCAGTGAAGACATATCTGAAATACACAATCATATTAATTAGACATTCTATGACAGACTCTCAAATAATAAAACACTAACATAGGCTTTTATTATAGGCCTAAATATAGTTTCACGTATCTCTCGTGCAGCATGTTATTGATTTAACCAGACCTGGAAGTTTTAAATATAACTGTATAGTTAGTATACAGAAACATTTTATCATTTTAAATAACAATATTTTCGTGTTAATATATTAAAAACAACCACCAAAACATATAAACCTCAGTGCGTTCGCTTTGATCTCTTGCCCACCACATGTAGCGCAGCCACAGCGGATCTTTTCGGAACTACTGGTTGTTTGTAAACAAGGAACTTCCCAATAAAACAGGGGAAAATTTGGCTCTGCTAATCATTTAGTTATTATAAAAAACTTTTTAAATTATAAATGCTAATTTCCATGAAATTTGATTTAACTGTTTGTTACAATCCTTCTAAATTGTAAAAAATTATGAGAATATGGAAAGCTAAATGTTCAAAGATCCAGAGATTCTTAAAAAAATCCTTCAAATTTCACATAGGCCTAAGGGTGTTTGCTGTGCTTTGAAAAATGTTTAAAATTGCAGTTATTTATATAATGTACCATATTAAAAAATGTAGCTTGGACTCTGCCCTTACAGAATTGTTTTATTCATTATTTTAAGCCCCAACATTCATGGCAGAAGTAAAACTAGATTTATAATATAGAAATAGGCCCCAAAAATGGGTATTATAGGTCTATAACTGAAGCTAAGAAAAGTATGAGAGCTAAAAAAGAAAAAAGTTATGCACTTTATGGTGACACCCCCATAAATTTTTTAAACACACAGCCAGAGTTCGTGGATAAAACATTACTGTTAGTTTATAATACTACTAATAATAATAAAACATTGATCAACTTGAGAATTTCATTTTGATAGGCCTATGTGGCTATTACTTGGGTGACAATATGATATATTGATATTCAAAAACTCTCCTTCCTTAAAAATTTAGGCCTATTCACATAGAATACGGTATCAGGGAAAAAATATTTTGCTGACCACTGGTATCTGTAGTCATTATTATTACTTTTACTCACCATTATTGATACTGAACGATTGCAGTGCTGCTTCATCAAGTATTTGTTCATTTTCTTTAGTTTCTTCAGGAAGAAAATCATCAGAAACTTTTACACCTGATAATGAAACAAAGTAAATAATATTACATTGAATAGATATCAGAAGAAACTTTGATATTAAATTTTTAGTACCCAATGATTATAAGATTTTTTTATTTCAAGAGCTTTAGAAAATAACTATTCTAGACTACCGTACCTTATTTTAATTCAAGAGTAAAAAGTTGACAAGATTAACTAGTGGTGGAAAAATCAGAAAAAAACACTGTGCCTCTGACAATATGAATGAAAAAAGTTGCAAACTGATTAGGGCTGTCCAAATGCTATTTTCTCCAGTAATAGTTCAAATGGTTGTGCCCTCTGCTCCAGAGAAGTGCAATGCGAGTCGTGGCACAATAAGAAACTTTTTAAACACAGGTATTCGAAATCATCCAAGATTCAAAGTTATTTCCCTCGGACAACAGACTTTTGGTGTAGTACCGTTTCGGTGTTCAAGAACCGTGTGAAAAACTATTTTCAACATTAGGAAAACAGGATTATTTCATAACTCCTTCAATATACTTTATTTATAGACTTATGGTTTTAGAATATCACTAGTGAAATGAAAATTAAAGAGTACGGATTTATAAAAGAGAAATCACAGAAGCAACAGTCCTTCAAATTAGATTATTAACACTGCAATAACATTCATTATCATAAATAAATTTATTTCACAGAAAGTAATAATAATAACAAAGATAAATAGAAAATGATATATTGTGTTGCTAAATTTTTCTATCTAAAAAGAAAATTTATTATAATAATAATAATTATTATTTAACATTACTTGTTGGGATTTAATATACAGGGTGATTATAAAGTCGGTTTTCTTTTGACATAGAGCTTCTTTAAAATACAGAAATATGAAAACCCGTGGACATAGGCCTATTTGGTATTAATGGACTCGGAAGACCATGGGGTTTATCAGAGAATATAAAAATTTGGAAATTTTACTAAACTTGGCTGCCATTTCTTCCTCTAATAAAAGCCGCCTTTTAGTATGCGTATTGGTACTGGCTTTGCAATGCTGTGTGGAATTTTAAAATCTTGTTTCTCATCTTAAATTACTTTAAATTATGGAAAGATAAATATTTCTAGTATAAGTTAGGCCTATTAGAAAAAATAAGAGTTGATGCTGTTATAGGCTATATAACTTTAATTTTTGACACTTTTTATAAAATGGACCAAGATGGTTAAGTTGTGCCAAGTATTTTTTTGACAATGCACATTCTGAGCTTTAGTTTGACAGTAGAATCATATGGGACTTAGAATGAAAATTCATGTAATTTTATAAGATAGAATCAGTACCGCCCTGTAAAATAAAGATTTTTTAGTTGCTCATGTCGATATGGCCACAGGATTTTACATTTGGCCACCAACTACTTATGGTGATGGTCATTTCGACCACCATATCCAGAGAAGATTTATTTACAGTTTTACACTGCTTAATCTCATATTGTAACACATCTCATTATTTTATTTTGTAACTACAAAAATTCATAATTTCGTCATTTTTCAACTTAGAGTCTTAGATTTTTTAAATGCTTGAAAAATTACAGATAATCCTAATCTGCAAAAAAAAAAAAAAAACAATGACAACATGGGTCATTTTCATAGAGAGGAACACATATCATCCACTATGGTACGTCCATCAGTAAAATATTTTTAGTATTTTTTGATACCCCATCACTAAATTTCTTTATTTTTACTATTGAAGTACAACAAGTTACAACCAGAAAAATATGTGGCACTTACTATTATGCTACAAAAAACTTACTATTACGCTACAAAAAACTTACTATTATGCTACAAAAAACTTACTATTATGCTACAAAAATGTTTAATTAATTGAAGCATGTGTACTAAGACGATGTAAACGAGATTTTCGAAAAAAGTGAGTTGTTAGTGGTAAAAAGATGTATGTGATGCCCTTGTTCAAATCTGCCATCTGGCTTCATAAATTATTTTTTGTTGCTCAAATATAGTCCCTGGAAGGTTTCACTCTCAGACGAAAAACAGCTAATATCTTTTAAGATGGCAGACAGAAAAAAAATTCATAAAAATTACCATAAATATTACTCTTGCATCTGAAAGTATAAAAGTGTCAGAACACACTATTATGCCAGTTAAAATCAATTTCTTAGGATATGAATGTATTTAGAAAACCTAGATTATCTGAGAAGCTGGCATTTACATCATTTTTGTACTCAACGTTTCACTTATCAACTTTGAAATAAGCCATCACATAAATATAAGACCAGTTTTTCTTACATTTTTTATTTCCCCATAGATTGATTAATGGTAGACAAGGTACAATCCTGACCGCTACTCCTGGTATAACCATAGCTCCCATGACCAGACAATACAAAGCAGCAAAAGGTCGAATGTAACTACTTGCTACAACAAACACTACAAAACTTCCCGTCACAAGAAGACCCCACTGGAAGAAAAAAAAAAGTTGTTATTCTATTTATAAAAAATGTTTGAAAATACAATCATCTTCATACTCTATTATCAAAGGAAATAATGGGTTTTTCAGGCATATTGGAACAGTTTACACTGACCCCACTCTGATGATGAAGCTCTATTGAACTTCAAAACCTAGGTCAGTGTATACTGTTCCAATATGATATGATGTATGAAAAACCCATTATTTCCTTTGATAGTAGTAAGAAAAGTTGTAGTCCATCGTATTCATCCTTTATGCTCAATATACTATATAATGACTCATTTTTTCAACTTTATTGACCTTATTCTCATAGTTACAAATGAGCCTACATTTCTAAAATTATTCTGAAAATCTTTCATTTTGCTATTAGACCTAAATATATTATTGCAAATTTCATTTCCTTAAATTATTGTTAATTTCATGGTCATAATCAGATAATGAACTTTTGTGAAATTGAAATTATGTATTTCATGAGGAGCAAGAGCTTTATCCTAGTTTTTTTCTTTTTTATGGAGAAATAACAGTATAAATAAAAATAACAGAAATAGCAGGTGGAAATCAGGCTAAATTTCATGATACCTTGCAATTGATGATATAGAAACTTTTATTGCATGGAATTGTTGTTTATATATATATACCCAATAACAATATTCCGAGAGATGCCACTCTGTAAGACTGTAACCTTTGGGCATTTTGTTTTATTATACCAAATATCCAAGATGGCGACTCCGAAAGTCACATTTTTGGAAATGAGCAGTCAACAATTCATTTTAGCAATTTTTTGTAAGTTACTTACTTTTAGAGCTTCAAATTACGCCTCTAAATGTGAAAACCGTATCTTTCTGTCTCTTTTATCAGAATTATGCTAGTTTTAATATTTACTATTTAAGAATTTCATTATTACTACAAGTCTATGAAGGACCCTATTAGCCCAATCAATGAAGGACTTGACCAGGAACAAATTAGTAACAAGCTGAATTTTGGTACACTGGTAGACCATATCAAAGCAAACTTCCCGTAAAAAGTTCCAAACCCAAAACATTGTGCTTCGACCCCGGGGTGGGGTCAAAGTGGTACCCTCGGGGTAACCTCAAACCGTTCATCGGATTTGAATGCGGTTTGCTTTATTCAATTCAGCATCTTATCTTTAATGAAATTAATGTATCATTATTTTTTTTCTTTATTTCTAATAGTTTGGCAGTAATTAATTCCTAAACTTAAAAACAGGCATTTTTCAGTTACCGTGTGTATCATAATAATAGTAAAAGACTAAAATTAATTTATATTATTATTGGAAAGGAGAGAAAATAATTCTTTTATATGGAGATCTTTATAATGTGCTTGAATTTCATTAACTGTCTTCAGATTTTGTAAAAACAACATTATAGTTTTAAAATAGCAATATAGTTTCTCAACGTCACTAAACTTCATATGACTGCACTGAGTGCAAATAGGAAATTAATAGCAAAGTTCTGAATAGGGAATTAAATAATCTGTAAAAAATTCTCGAAATTGTAATTGTTGTCTCTAGTCGAAAGGTTAAATATTTCAAGTTTAATATTATCTAAATTTGTGATCCTTCATGCTCTTTATTATATAGTTTTACTGTGCCATATGTAATTGCATTATTATTTATCTCTTAAATCATATAGGAGAAACATGTTATATTAATTCATTAAACAGTTTTTAAAAATGCACATGAATAGCGTAGCCTAGATGTTTCTAAAATGCCAAAATAGTAAAATGCCTTTACTGTATGCTGTGAAAGGTAACGACAACCAAAACTCATCCCAATATATATCTTACATCGTCCCGGTATTTCGTTTGATGTTATATTTTTAAATTTTTATATTCTATTTGCGCAGTATAAATAAAACCGATCCCAAAATAATCGAAGAAAGTAAACCTGAAATATTAAACATAGTTATACTGAAAAATTATGCGATTTGTTGGACGACTGGACATTTATTCTTCATAGGCCTACTATAATATTAAAAATTATGATACTTCACTTAGCTTACTTTATTTTAATGCGAGTATAATGATAAATATGTTAATTAAACAGAAAAATGCATGTTTTTAAGTTCGGGAATTAATTACTGCCAAACTATTAGAGATATCGAAAAAAATAAAAATACCGTACATCATTTTCATAAAATAAGCTGATGAATCGAATGAAGCAAACCGCATTCAAATCCGATAAATGGTTCAGAAGTTACCCCGAGGGTACCATTTTGACCCCTACGCCAAGGCCGAAGCACGAGGAATTTTTAAGGGAAGTTGCTTGTTACTAATTTGTCCTGGTTCGGCTGTTTTCCGGCCTCCGTTTACTGGGCTATATAGGAAATCATATGAGAAATAAATATGAAAGGTTTTCAATCACTTCTGGCTACAAAACTATGGTACATGTAATAGACATACAATAAGCTAATATAATCACATTATTATTAATGACTTATTTTCAAAATGGCATCCAAAATGGCTGAGGAAGTCGCGTCATCGTTACTAAATTGAATATTATTGGTTAGTGCTGGGCGACTATATCGATTTTTGATCATAATCGATTATTCTAAAAATAATCGTATTCGAGTTTTGTGATTTTCACAATCAATATAATCGGAAATCAATTATAATCAAAATAATTGGGAAAATCAATACTTGGTATCAAAATTACGGACAAGACATTGCGACGTATTCAACAATCGGGCGCCGAAGCCTATTCTTCGACGATGCGCAGAGTTCCGACGGAACAAAAACATTTTCGATATATCGGAAAAATTACGCACTGAAGAGAAATTTGGAATATATATATACGAATGCCATTGAATAGCTTTAAAAAAATATGCGTAAATAGGTGTCAAAAATGTCTTAACCCTTTCAGACACATAACTCTATGAGCATTTGCAAATACTTGAAATTCAATCATTTTCATCATTTGGACATCAAAGAACAATTTCATTTTTGTTTTTTCAATTTTGGTCCATCCTGCAGTAAGTTATGTGGTGTTTGCATCCTGCAAACACTGTGAGAGAACCACCGTTGATTGTAGTTTTTTTTTTAAATAAAAAGTTGAACATTTTTTTCAGAAATATTTATTTTTTATGGTCAAGTGCAAAAATTATTTTATTTTGTGTGGTAAAGTGTGAAACAGTTTTTCTTGTCATTTAGGCAGAGTCCTACTTCACATTTGGAGCAACTCCAGCGGGAGACGTGCGGCTCTTTTTTGGTACTGCAATATATGCACAGCGGCGTGGTTTTCCTGAGAGATAATGATTTTATATTTTTCAATTAGACTACAATTATTAGATTTTATATTTTTCAATTAGACTACAATTATTTTGTTCTAAATGCATTGCCATATTCGGACCATAAAAGGTAATAGACTAATATGTTGAATAAAGTAGGCCAAATCGAGGCATTGAAAAATTTTAGTACATTGAAAAATAAGTAAAAAAAAAAGTGACTCAACCTACACTGACATAGCCATAGGCCTATTTCTGTTCATGTGACTTCATACTGCTAACATTATAATTTAGGCAGTATTCAGCCTGTTCTGGTTTGGCATTTACATTTGGGCTTTGATGTTGTTATGGTACATCAATGCCCAAATATAAATGGCAAACCAGAACAGGTTGAACACTACCTAATTATAATTCAGTCCAATGTTCAAGAAAAATATTAAATTCTGCCAAAATTATCATAGACTCTTGTAGTTATGAACATCAGACTACTAAAAACTACATTTTTCAAAATAAAAAGTTGCCCTACGCATAGTGAAATAAAATGTTACCTAACTGCGGTTGATAGGCCTATTTTCAACAATATGAACTAATAAAAGTATAACTTTAGCCCTATTATACTTTCCATTTCAAAATTGACACTCCTAACCTAATTGCTTATTGCTACCCAGTAAGCTAATAATATCACTGATAAATAATTCATTTTGTGTTTGCCTCTGTTCTGGACTGTTTACTTCACAGTGTTTGCAGCAGCTAAACACCACATTTAGTTTAGTATTTCAGCTGTACAGCACAATTTCTACATGAAACAAATGATGTATTCAAAAAAGTGTTCATTTGTACTAACATACATATCCAATAAATTTACTTGCAATCAGTAGATAATCCAAAAATTTGAAAAATAACACAGAAAGTCACTTCGCGCCTAAAACTATTGAAACACAATCACCTAACTGCAAACAGCTGCCCCTTACAACAAAATTACTGAAAGTACAAAAAATCACCAATAGATGGCATTACAAGTGACTTATTAGAGGTGTTTGCATGGTGAAAACACTATGGGTTAAGCAGATAAAAATTGATGTAAGGTGTTTGCACTGTGCAAACACTTAGTCTGAAAGGGTT
>JAQIWE010002963.1:0-12404 GCA_034698565.1 Campodea plusiochaeta | reverse complement strand
ATCTTTTGCTCACACAATTAGATTTTAAACTTTAGATTTAGCACCATATCTTTAGGGCCTACAGTCTATGAGAAAACATCTATGATAAAACATTACATCCTGTTCTGGGTGTAAAAACCCAACCAAGTAAGTCAATTTCAAGCATGCATTGAATTTCGTATTAAAATTACATGTTCATTGTATACTGTATTTTAAATCATAAAAACCCTAGTGTTTAACCCTTCAAGGGTGTTTCTGACAACCGTCAACTGATAATCCCTTGTTAATCTGTTTAAATTCTTTGACTTTCTTGCGACTTGTATAGAAAACAGAGAATTTGAACCACCCAAACAAGTGGACAACAATGGGTTTACTGTCAAAACAATTTGAAGAGTTAATCGATTAATGTGCTCTTAAGATTTAAAAAACACTATATTACATCACTATCAGAGTGTTCAAAAATACCTCAAAATAGTTTTCTGCCCAATAAATATAAATATAGGTCTACCAGTATTATAAAAATGCAAATTTTAATATAACTGTGTAGGCCTAATTAATGAAAGACTCTTTAGTCATATCAGCACGATTATTTCTATTGATAGAAAAAGTTAACTTTTTAACAGTAATGGTAAGCTAGTAACATTACTTCCCAGAAAGCTACCAGAAACTGCTGTATTCTTTGAGACAAATTTCAATAACAAAAATATCTCTGCCCAGGCGATAACAAAACTACAATGTCAAAAATTCTCAAAATGAAAGTTCAGCATCAGAATAGTCTCAAAATGCACTAATCTTGGTGACTGCAAAATAATCCACACCAAAATAATTGTTTTAATCTATCATGCCATAATTTCAGTAAATTGTATTACAAATAATAATAATACACTTAAAAATTCGCAAGCAAAGTCGAAATAGTAAAAGAAGTAAAGAATATTATAAATTAATCTGTAGAACTTCATGGAAAAAAATTAATGTGACTGAAATTGATTTTTAAGATGAGAATTCATTATTTTGAACTTTGATTATTAAAAGACGCAAAATGTAAAAAAAAAAAAGTCATGTTTATTTTACTTGATGAGGAATTTGTTCTATTTAATATTTGTCATTATAATTATAACATGACAATTGCAGTAAGTCCACAAAAGTTGTAATATATTCATCAATTAGTACTATACATTTAATCACTTGGAAGATAAAAAAAATTATACTATTAACAGTTGCGTGACACTATCCCCTCTATAACTATCGTAGAAAAGATCCGGCAACCCTTCCTCCCCCAATGTTTTTTCCACCCCTCCCCCCTTATTTATCACGTATTGATTGCAATGTATTAGTAACTTCTTATTTGTATTGTGTTTTGAATGCATCAAAACGTAAAAACGGCAACTTTTCCGTGTAGGGCAAAAATCAATAGTACAACGATGGTCGGGTGAGGACTGGGGGGAGGGGGTGGTAAATAATACACGTAGGCGGTTGCACTTTCTCCATATACTAGAGATTCAACGTCATTTTCATACTCAAAATACACAATGCTAGCCAAGGGTTCAAAATTAAAATCTCTCTAAACGAGTTGCTGTGAACAACGTCCATACAGTATGCTTGTACATGAACAGGAGTTTGTATGAATAGCGATACACGAAAGTTAGAACAGTCTGCCTATTCAGTTCTGGAATTAAACCAAGTTTTTAACGAATTTATAGTAAACAGTCATTCCGAAGAATGATGAAATTGTTTTATTTCATAAATTATAAAAATTTAAAAGCCAAACTTACTTAGCTAACTTTAACTTGAATTTTTATGCTGAGAAAGTCGAAAAGAAAAAAGTGTTCTAAGGCAAGTTATAAGGTTGTACCCCGTACCATCCGAACAATATTGTGCTATTTTCTCGAATCATTGAAATATTATTTAGAGCATTTCTATGTTAAGTTTCATTTACCGTTCCTCCAAAATTATTCATTACAAATTTACGCAATATAACATTATTTGATTGCATACTTAGAATACATAGAAAATTTGGGTTGTAACTTGTATTATCATAGATGAAAATTTGTGCAAGAAATAGCACTGGGACCTGAAAACAGTTTATTCCACACACCAACGACCAACTGAACCAGAATATAGTTCCATAAAATATAGCTTCAAAATAATTCACCACAATTTGTACAATAAAATATATTCCTAATCTACAATTTCTACAAGCTTCTATCAAAATGAAATAAGCCACACCATGCAAAACAGCACCAGAAAATAAATGCATAATATTATACAAAGGAAAGGGGGTCTTTGAACAATGCTTACAAAGGATTTTTCTTCAAGAGTGTCGAGTTACTGAATTAATTACAGCTTTGAACGGTTACGCATCGCTTCACAAGAGAAATAGGCAATAGTTGAAAGAGTTATTATAGACTACAGCAAAATAAAATTCTCTACACAGGAAAATCTTCTGTTGTTAAATTATCTTAAAATTCTCTTCCGGAACATTTATTTCGAACAAGTTGTTTAATTTTATCAAACTCTTTCACTCATTTCATTTACAAATCTATGTCCACTACACAATTTTAAATGCATTTTCCGTGTACAAAATCCCTTTAATCTATAACAAAATACCAACGTTATCAAAACGCATTAAAATTCATGCCGATCAACTTTATTCTAGATTAGCGACAGTTCAGGAAGACGAAATAAAAAAAAATCTACAATAAAAAAAGAAAGGGGAAAAAGCATGATCTTTCTGTTTGCACCTTTGTAATTCCTGGAGCTGTCTGCATGGTGGAAACATCTGAAGGAGGGAAAGGCCATCCCCCCTCACAGTTGGGAGTAGGATGCATTCCCCCCTCGCCTCCTTCCGTTGTCGCCGCTGGGGGGGCTTCCGTCGCTCCCTCCTGATCGCTCACAGATACTTCTGACACCTGGGATTAAAGTAATGGGACTCAGCATCAACAGATTCATTTTAGAACTACGATATATTTAAAACAATCTTAAGTATTCAAATAATTTATTTTAAAAACGGCAGTGCGGATATAATTATAATGAGGAAGGGATTCAACAGGGAAGACGGGACAGTATCTTATAAATAATAGTCTTGGACAAAATCATCACTACAATCTTCCGACATTCATGCAGCATCGGAATAGAGATTTATTTCATATTATAAATATCTGAAAGGTTCGTTTATTTAAGTGAGCCGCATCGTTTTCTAACATAGCTTGTCTTTCTCCTCGGTTATCGAGTACGATAGAAAACAAAGAAAGTGAAAAGAGAGAAGTGCGAAAAGTGTGTGTCGGAAACGATGCACCCCGCCGAAAAATTGTGCTTCCGTCACGTTCGAGTTAGTTATTAGCTGTTTAATATTACTGCTAATGTAGACGTTAAACTGTATGACACTATTTTTTAAAACAATATAACAGACTACAGAGACAATTTCATAAAAAGATTTCACCTGCATTACAAAATATTACTCTCTTCGATCCCATTATCGAAACTCACAATAACTTATCATTTCACGGATGTTCCAGGTCAATGATTTATTGCAAGACTTAACAGCCAGACAAATTTACAAACTAATCATTTTAACATACTTTTTTTATAATAGGTTGTTGATTATCTGCTTTACACTCATAAAAATAAATCTATAAAAATAAGGAATTATAGAAATCAGTAACCGAAAATCAGTTTCACGATCAACCGTCATGTTGCAAACACAAAATCCGTTCTTCCGAGTTTTAAAAACGTAATCGTATAATATTTATATTATTAATACCAAAACACTAATCAGTTGGTAAAGCTAAAAGGATAAAACGTTGCAATGAACACCTGGAAGTCACGTCACATCTTAAAACCAGGTGCTCCATTACTCCACTAAATGCAGCATATAAAATAAAAGCTGCAACTTATTTATAGATTCAAAACAAAACGGACATATCCCAAAGGAAGAACAAAGATCCTTCAATTCAATTTCAAGTTACACACCTCATTTGCTATAACAATAATTTTCCAGAAATAATTTATTAATTAATAGTATTTTTGAATATGCAATTAAAATAATGGAAATAGCAATTCTTATTCCGAGCTATAGTTTCCCAACACATCCAGAAAAGGTTTAAATAATAAAATCTGTGAATTCAAATCTTTTAAAATTCAGAAAGAAATCTCCACACTCCTTATTCGAATTTTTAGTTAAACTACCTTTTAGAGAGTTTCGCACAAGCATTTCAAGTAATCTACTATGCAATTCTGTAATTTTCCACTTGAAACTTCCGATTTATTTTAAAATAGCTCTATTTCACATGTTGATTTGCTTTAGTTGTTCAGTTCTTCACTTCGAAAAATTCCCAAACTCTATTTCACCATATTTTGTAATTTTAAAATAGACTAATCTCCTAACCCTACTTGCCGTTAAGCTGCATTTCCTTATAAAATACGAACACCTTAAACTTCGTGAAATTAGGTAACAGTACAATCAAAATGTCGTAATTACCGTGTACATTTAACAGGTTTTTAAAATTTCCCAGAACGCCTTCACACAGCATAGCACTTCCACGAATTTCAAGTCCTACTTTTCAACCAAGCTGACACGTCGATATTAATAATAATTATGCTGTATAACAGACACATCAGTTAACAATAACATATAAACTCGAATCATAATGAACGTCCCATGTGGCACAGCGTACATGTATAATGAAAGTAATATAAATGCAAAATTAGTAATGTTAATGATAAATGCAAATTGTATGTCTAATAATAAGAGGAATTATTAGTATTTTTCATGTTGCTGAAAGTATGAATTTAGTATTTTCATTACTAGTTTACTAAAATATTGCCCATCTAAAACAACATTCGAAACTAAAACCAAACAAAAACTTTTAGTTTCTCCAACTACTTCGAACCGAGAGCTTTTTAAAGAGAACGTACCATCATAAAATAGTATACTGGTAGAACTATTCTAAACTGCGCGAACTAAAGCTGATCTATCTCCCTTGATCTATCTTATAAATACTTATATCAAACCGACTTGTGCGATGCATGTGTGCTAGAATCGTGTGTACTTGAGTTAGGTATTCCAGTGTCAGGGTCAATCGAGATTTTTAAAATGGCACGATTGGCACCTGATATTACTTTACCCACAGATATATAAACGATCGACCTGTTAATTTAGAGGTGCGGTAAAGCCGCGTCGAAAATAGCGTCAAGTCCTAAATATTGGGAAGCTTATGTTTACATCATTAAGTCATATTTCACACCACCGTTACTCTTAGTTAACCTTAAAAAAAACGATTGCAGATCAAAGAAACAATAATTTGCTCTCGCGAGTAGCAACCATTTCGGTTCGTAAGTTGTGAAATTCCTATCCGTGTAAAGAAGAGTCTCACAATTTACTAAAAGACGGAAGGTTTACAATAAATAGTTTAGTGGCTGAAACCAAAGAATCTCAACAGTGATCTCAACTACGTTTCCGATTTCCTCAATTTCCTTCAATTACTCATAAAGGTTTGATATGCTGAGTGATGACTCCGCTCTGCATTAAAATAAATTCTAAAACGTAAAGGTCTTGAATGGCACAAAATAATCTCCCTACAACTCAATATTTAAAACAAAACCCTACACAAATGAATCTCTCAGCCTGCAATACTAACTAACCATGATTTCCCCATACAAACGAAATTACATTTACAAATGACAACTACACACACCCGACGTATCACTACAACTACTATATACAACATAATATTATCCATCCTATTCTCGTGCATTAATCCCTACCCACCCCATCTATCCCCTATTAAAAAAAAGAATATCGAAATGAAAAATATTGTGCAAATGGCAACTGTGCGGTGATTACAACCTTCCCCCCTTTTCTACCTAAGAACTAACAAAATCAATGAATGGAGAGATGCGAGAGAGATGTGGCAATGCAGCCAAAGACTACTTGGTTAATACTGAGGCCACAATGTTACGTTTTTCAAAGTCCTCACCCCCCCCCCCCTTCTGTTCTTTCACCACTTGACAATCAAAAAGCAGTATGGAGTATTTGGATTATTATAGGTATAGAATAGATAGCGAATGTATAAAAGGTTTCTAGTCGTGGAAGTGCGATCCCAAAATTGGGAAGTCGATTTTATCAATCGAGATTTTAATCTTTTATATGTTTAGGATGTTTTAAATGTGATTATCATTTTATGATAAATCGTTGTTTTTCATGCTTGATAAAAAAAAAATCGTATCAGATACTGCTCGAGAAGTCGAGATACTGATATTGTAAACACTCCCTTCCGAATACGGCAATTTATAAGTCAAAGCTTTCTCTCTCAAAATTGTATGAACGAAAAAAAATGCTAATTAAAAAATTAAAATCAACACAACTTCTTTATTAATTCCAAAATTCCAGATGCTATCATAACCAAAGTATTATAATTTAATAGTAATTGATAGCTTCTTTTAAAAATGGTCTTCTAGCTAAACAATACTTTTAAACAAATACTACATTCTTGTTAGTTGAAGCTCTTTTGTCTTTTTGCTTTAAATTAGGTTAAAAAAGTAATAAAAATGATGTTCCTAAGTAAACGAAGATGTGAATTATTTGAAATGTTCTCAAAAGCAGAAAATTCTACAACATTATTAACTTTAACTTCCTAATCCTAACCATAAAAGTTCATATTTTTATATCCATATACTGATATACAGTAACTATATAGTAAGTTTACACTGTCTTTCTCTCACGACATGTCTAATGAAATCAAGAATAAAGCAGAACTCGATTTCAAGTTTTCAACCACAAAATTTAAACCATTTCATTTTAGCATTATAGTATCAAACATTTAAATGCGTACTAACTACTAAGTCGTTTACAAAAATAAAAAACAAACTCTGAAGCAGACAAATCTTTCATTAGATCTTGCAGCCTCCCATTCAGCATCAAACCCAAGTTTTACTCTTTCGTCTTTCGTGATTTCAAGAGACGCACTTTTACATAAGTTGGACATAGGATAAATTTTCCAGCCACGTAATCAGAACAATTTCGTAACACTAATCAATATCTATGATACGTAGAAATATTCCCATAAAACCGATCAAACTGAAAGTTCCACCATCCAATTAAATTTTGTTCTATTGTTTTAAGATTTATCTTCCGTATTGACCTGTCAGTTATCACTTAAAATATCACATCTTCACAAACAGTCGTAATAACACACGATCCAATTCCGATTTGAGAAACCTCACTAAAAATAAAGTACTAATATAAAGTCATATTGCTTGCTAACAATCAATAAGAGCTAAATACATAAAAGAGGAGTTGTAAATAGAGTTGCCCAGCGTCCATTCTTTTAAAATCATGACAGTTCACACTCACAGTAGCCTAATTAATCAAGCACTTCCGCTGAGGGTCATTTAAAAAAATCTTATAAACAAATCAAAGTTTTCTTCGAAGCGTGACTATGCCTAGTCCTACATTATTTATAATTATTTTTATAAATAAAATCACCAAGACTAATCTTAACACTTCGCGAATCTAACCTACCTTAGGATCTAACGTGTCATTTTCGATTTAAAATGACGTCGGCAAAGTCTGAATTGACCAACAGACTAAAATATCTTGCTCAAAACTCAAAAGTGTCTATAAAAATTTGCACTCCGACGTGTCTCCAGATTCAAGAGGAAACGAATTGCTCCTGATAATTTCCAGCACTGACGTGCGACTGCGGAGTTCTTTTCTTTATTTGCGAATTACAAACTTTAGAAAACGATAATATCTGTAAAGAACAATCCCCTAGCAACTCTATACTGTAATAGTACATGTATAATATGCAAGTTTAGTGGGTGAAATTATTGATTTGCTGTTATAACTTCTCTGTCGCCAATACGATTAGAAAATGAAGGAACCTCCTCAATACGCAGTGCTGTTTTTCTCTTCTGCAGGAAGAATTAGGTCACAGGAACTCTATAATCATTTGTATTATTTGCAAAGAGAAATGTTTAGAAGGAAATTCTAATTATTTCATATATTATTTAGATGCTTGATTGAATTTGAGATTCGCGTATTAAACAAAAGGGATCTGTTCGGAAAATCATTACGATTTGTAATAATGCCTTAGCTTACTGTTTAAATTATACAATGATATATACAATTAACTAACATATTATCTAGCCCATGAAAAATAATTTATTTCTGAATGTACAGTTCACCAACCAGGGTGCAAAATAATGAAATTCAAATGGGGAGCAAACTGCTTCTCAATTTTCCAATTTGTGGACAGTTGACTAATTTTGAGGAGCAATTTTTTTTTACATTGCAAATTATGAAATGTGACAAACATTACTGACATAATAAAGTAACCTACAAAACTTTAATTTTAAAATAGGTCTCTCTATTCATTATAAATTGACAGTTATTTTTAAAAATCTTTTCAACATGTTATAAAACATTTCAATGCGCTAAAAATCACGTAAAGTACCCTTTTTAACATTCCTATCATACAAAAATTAATTCGTTTTTTTCTCCCGATTCCAACAATGTATTATACTTTGCAGTGCGACTTACACTTTCGGAATTATCAAAGAAAATATTAAGAAGAAACAGTTCGTTAGTAACGCGTCACCGAAATTTTCTTTTTACAATTTTTTCTGTTTCCATTTGAAAGAATCTACTTATAAAAAAAACAAATCAAACCTATGAAATGTTAAGATCATTGTGCATTTATCGATGTAGTATAATAATTATGTCCGGAAAATACGAAGATTTTCTCGCAAATTCGCGATTGAAAAAATATTTCCGATTTTGAAGTTTGCGCAATTTTTCATTTTGTATCGTAAAATACGATTTCTGTGTCGCAAAATGCGATGCGATACCACTTATTTTGCACACTGGATCACCAACTGAAAGTTATCGAAAAATGCTCTTACAGCTTTCCAAAATTTCTGACAAGAGATTTTCACTCTCAAGGCTTTTAAATTGACAATGAAATTGTAATAATGTAGTTTGTTTTTTTAAATACCATAATTATATAAATTTATGACAAGTGTGACTGTAACATTCACTATTATTACAAGACCCTCCGGACTTTTTATTGTTACTTTCGTGAGTTTGATTCGCTTATTGTCGTGATAATATTCTAGTTAGCTGCCTCAGCACAGCAAGGAAAATTTAGAAAGAAAAGAAACAATACTCTTTCAGACGTTTCAGTTACAATATGGAATAATTTTTGGCTATTTTGCATGAGTATGAATACCGTACAATTTCAGTATACTGCCCCGAAATAAAGAGAAATATTAAGTTTATTTCCCTTATTCCATTTCCTATTTTTAAGTGAGTTATTGATACCTTTTCATTTACACAATCAAGAACTTTAAATTATTATTGCTGTTAATTTCTGTTTGACATTGTATAAGCATTATAAACATCGCTTCCAGGATTTACACTAAACACTATTAAAGACATAAAAGTGGCGCCATTAATTTTTATTATCATTCCGTTCTTACGTACCACAAATCTGTCTTACAAACGAGAGCGAACTATTTCCTGTTTTTAATTGCAATCTTCACAAAAGCAAAGAAACGTATTCCCGTTATTTTGGCATTTGTTAACAATAAAAAGGTTCAAAACTGTTATTCAGAGTATAATAAGACGGAGTCCTATTATAGGTTATTCAAAATCGTTTTGTTAATTCAAAAGTGATCAAATTTGAAGATCTGAGTTAGTCAAGGCTGCTTTAAATCTCTTGTCAACGTATCCTATACTGTATTTCCCATTTTTTTTTTTTAAAGATACTTTTTTTTTAGATGATAGGCCTAGTCTTTTAGTTTTACAAATTATATTTTTCAGCTTGTACAATTCAAACTCGACGAATATTTAAAATTCTCGTAGCTTTGCTCTTCTTGTATGATACTGTAAAATTTTAAAAGGGTTAAGTACTAAAATTCGACCTTGAAAGAAATGAGATGGAAATGTCATTTGCTCGGAACACGTAACAAGTAGACAGATAGCCCTAAATCTAAATACAGGAACAATTTACAAATTTTTTCTATAAAGTAATAACTAAAATAAAAAAATATAGATTACTTTATAGCGAGTAGCCTATATCAGTATAAGTAACATTTTGTTAGGTATTTTTTTATATTTTCGCCAATTTCGATTTACAAAAGAAAGGAAGAGATTTTTAAAATTTCAAAATAGCCTAATCATAAGTTATGTAGGCATGTAATGAAATAACGTTTTATGGTTTATCTTCGAGTTTACCCCGGTATCAGCACATTCAATAATTTCTATGATATGCTCTCTAGTTTTTCTTTGATAATGCTCGAAGTTTCTATGATTTCTACTTTTCCTGTGAGACAGAGATCATGTCAGATCACAGACTGATAATTCCTAATGTCACTATGGTTTACAATCAGAATTATATGGTTTGCGGAAGAAAATTCTCAGTCTTAGACTCTATTCAAATGTAAAAAGTTATACACAAATATCATCAATGTCTTGTAAAATAGAATGATACCAATGCTATAAATTACGTAATATCCAAAACGAAGATACTCCTTCCCTATTAACCCCACGTAATTCATTGGAAAAGTCCAGCAATATTCCCAAATTACACAAGTCGCTCATTTCCACCCCCTCCACATCCAAATATCCACCATCTGCCCTCTCTATTTCCTCCCTGGCCTCAATGAAGCTTATACATACACAGCTAGCGTAATGTTGTCAGATTGTCACTCTTATCAATCGATCTGCTCACTGCCTGCCTGCTTGCGTGGAGAACTAACTATACTAACAAAAGGAAAATGGATACTTCAGCCTCGGTGAAAACGAATCGCCCCCGGGAAGAAATCGAGATTAACCGCAGTTACAGGAATGTAAAGAGTCGAAATGCTGTAATGCTAATCAATGGTGCTGCTGGGCTGGTTTGGTAGTATTGTAGTACAAGTGTAATATTGCGTTCAATGGTATAAATAAATGACATCTACTCTTGGTTATTATGAAACTTCAATAATTATTATGATTATTCTGTTAAAATTATTATTTTGACCTACTCCTTCTTTGAGATCTTTAACATACTACAATATAGAAATTCTTTCTCGTAAAAAGTGATATTCATTATAGGGCCTAAATCAAAATAGTTATTTTTAGATCAGTTGATGTTGAATTTCGAAATTTTAAGAGATCCATGAAACTTAGGATGGGAGGGCAAGCAGTAAATAACTATATAGTAACGAAGAAACCGTGGTCTAAAATACTAAAAATAATAAGTCTTTGTAGGTCTACTATTCTTCGAGCGATAAAAGTCGTAATAGCAGGATAGCCTTCGTCTCCAGATAGAAAATAAATTGGACTAAATATTGCTAACTATCATACAATCGTAATATCGTATAATACCAATATACCATTATTGTGATTAAAGATTTGAAAATACGACAAAGAAAGAGTTTTATAAACACTACAATTGTACAAGCGTCAACCGTCAAGATACTGCGTAATTGAATTTAATGAAATTTCCAAAAAAATCAGAAAATGCTGGGGCTTTGTAAGTTTTATGGAAACGTACGGGAAAACTGGAATATAAAATATAATTATTCTAATACAACCATTTACCATTGTAAATCTGAATATTCACAATTTTCTCCTTATAAAATTTTAAAATAACTAATAACATAACACAATGAGTCACTGCATGTAATAAATCATGAACATCTGCAGGCAAAAACGCGAAATAATTAAAAATATAACAATGCTAAACACCACATTTAAAAAGGTTACAAAACACCTGCTAGCTGGCAACTATAAGTAAAATGTTACAATAGAATACTTTATAAAATCCATGGATAAAAAATTAGCTCGTAAAAACAAATAGGCCTACTAATATACTATATAAATTTGATGATGCATTGGCGATAAAGATATGATTCGCCAATATTGACAAAATAGTAGTCTATAAAGAGAAAACTACTGACCGTAAACTGGTAAATTGTAATAGTCTTGTTTGGATCTTTCGAATACATTATTTGTGACTCGTCGACGAAGTGGCATGTTATCAAGATAACAGAAATTTTCAAACAAAAACTTCGGTAGTCTGAGGAACTCACTGAGTCATAAAATAATGCAATAGTTCTATCTCAACCAATTATAGGCTAATTATTTCAATTGACCCCATACTTTCTTACAAAAATTAATAAAGATCTAGGGGTTACATTAGGTTTGTCTCAGAGACTATCTACAAGTTAAAGCTGTAAATTTGTATTCCTCCAAACAGCTCTGAACCGTTACTAAAGAAAATAATAAATTAACAAGTAGAAAATATATGGAATTAATGGCAAAATATTCATTATTTTATTAACAGTTCCTTATCAGTTATTACTCGATATATGAACACAAAGTTTAACGTAAAAATCTCCCGATTCTCAAATGGGACATCCCCCCCCCCTAATGCCCTTAT
>JAQIWE010002962.1:0-12406 GCA_034698565.1 Campodea plusiochaeta | reverse complement strand
TTTTTCAGCGAATAATTTGCATATTTTCGCAAGGCAGCGAAATTTAGCAGGTGGATTTGTGCTACCTTGTGGAAAATCTATCGACTATATAAAAAGAAATATCTCTTGATCCGTTGTGTCAAAAAATGTGAAACTTTCTGCAAAAATTCTTTAATAATATAAGGTATACAAGAAAATCACAGAACCGGAAATTCATTATCTGCAGGTAACCCTTTAATAGTATACAGTAATAATATGAATATTTTGATTACTTTATTTAATAATATCAGGATATATGTGCTGCGAACGCAATAAATTAAATTCATTTAACTATAGTTGCGCTATCTTCTGCCACTACACATGTGACTATGCATACATATATGGTATAACAGCAATACGATTTATAAATAATTTTTGAACACATTGTAACGAAATAAGTTATTTCTTTGATGTGTGTCTTTTAATTCTTATGCTTAAGAATCTCAATTTTTCAAAGTTTAAATAAAGAAGGAAAAAGAGGTACTGTTTTCATGCCTTCCAAATAACTAGTAGGTTTCGAACTATACGACTTCAGGTTTTCTATTAAAAATCGGAAATTTTTAGGTAGTAATAAAGATATATCTATGCATAAGAATATCAAAGTATTGTAACTCCTGCCAATTGGCCAATATCAAAACTAAAATGAAAGTTTCAGCACGCAGGAATTCTATGGACATCTATTCTCGAAGGTATTGCTTAGTATTATTTATACTGACTCTTCAAAATATTATCCCAGGATGATTAAACTAACAATTTATACATAGAATTGAACTCTGTTAGGTTAGCTTTAATATAGATGCGACTTTATAGATCTCTAAGAGATTGCCGTAACCTATGAAAACTTCACCATTCCCGAATTCTTTATTGTTCGTTTCATTTCGGAAAATAGGTTTATATTGGCGATAGGAATTAAGTGATTATATAATTTTGATTTGATGAATATTTATTGAGAATACTGACAGAAAACGTAGCAATATGAAAATACTGGGGTAATAGTTTCAACTCATTTGACAAAATGTGATTAATAATGTTGAAAGCAATAATATAGAAAAAAAACCTGTAATATGCAGCAGTTATATTTAGTTATACCTATAACAATTGATTCTCAATATTAATTAGTTTCGTCCTATCTGAGAACATTGAAGTTACTCTACTCCAATATGCCTACTATTCTTAATCTTAATATTTTCAGTACTTTCACTGTTTTGATATAGAGATGTAAGAAACCCCGTATTATTTCTTATCCAATTGTGACAATCCTTTATACAGTTCCTGTACCGAAAATGTTTGTACGTGACAATATATTGAGTTTGCATGAAAATATGATTGTGAAACTATCGTGAAGGTGTTTTGATAATCAATAGTTTGAGTAAGTGAAAGGAGGGTGGGAGGGGAGGGGTGAACTTGTTCGATCCGTATCGCTCTGTATCGATGAGATTCCTATCTGTTGGGAATAGAATGCAGGGCTTTGTAAAATTCTATTATAATTTATGGAGACTCACGTATAGAAAGGGCGTTTCATTGCATGTAGAGCACAGGTGATGACGTACGTATACGCTATAAACATTCGGGATATTCTGTCAGTTAGTAGTAATTTTTTTTTTTTTTTTTTTTTTCGATTTTTCCTCTACAAATATACTACAAATATTTGCAGCGTCATTTACAACTTCAATTTCCCATTTTCATTTGAATGAGTAAATAAAGCCCTATTTGATTATTTAGGGGATCTCAAAACCTTCAGATTTTTAAATGGAGACTTTTCTATCAATAAACATCATCCTTACATAATTATATCAGTTATTAAAATTCAATTGGAGTTTATAAATACATTTATTTTTAGAACTATTATATTATACATTATTGATAACAAGGAAATAGTAATGTTTTCTCCTGTTGACTCTCTGACATTTCACCCTTGCCTTTTTACAGTACCCTAATTATCTGGAATTCTGAGGGAAATGAATTATATTACGAATTTCAAAACTGGGTTTGCAATCAATCCTTTTGTATTCAATTCAATTATGTAAACAAATGATCACTTTGAAAGTACAGTACATTATTCTTATGATCCTTTTCTGTTTTTTCACTATTTTTTAGAAATCCTGTTCTGAATATATTTGAACCTGAGAATAATTTTTATATGCACAACTCTATATTTTACCTCAATTGAATTTTATTCGTTAGTAATGAAACAACGTTTTGGTTTTAAAAACCTCAAAGAGATTTGACAAAGTGAAAGGACTGAGAGTCTGAGACTACATTTATACTGAAGTATGACGTTCACATTTTTGGAATTCCAATTAAATGTGAAGTTCTCAGTGAACTATTAGTAGACAGTAGTTGCTTGTTTTTACTTTTAATATGGTGTTCAGTGCTGTAATCTGTGTATTTGTGACTACTTCATATTCTCATGTAATACTTATGCAGTTTTTTCTAGACGCTTTCGAATAGCACTAACTGTTGTCGTAAGTTATGAGATGGGTTCGTTTTAAATTATAATGATACTGATGTAGTTTTTTTTGTTATTATTATAAATTTCGAGAGCAAAAGTGGAAAAATAATATTGAATATTTTTAAAATATAGTTTTTACTTCGAATTTGAAAGAGCGAATTCTTCAACTTCGCTTTGAAGAAATTATTTCATTACTTTTGCTCTTCTTAAGTAGATGAGAATACAAAACAATGACAATCCAACAAATAGTACATGATTTTAAAGGTACAATACAATATTATTCATAGGAAATAAAATCGCCAACGCTGTTTGAAAATAACGATGTGTACCTTTGATAATTAGTACCGTTCACTACTAGATTATTTGCCCGACACAGAAAACTGATGCAAATGCATATTCTAATCGCCGAATTTTCAACCTGGCAAATTAGTATAATATTATGTTTTAGGTGTCATCGTTTACCTAATTAGTTTTAACTTTATCATGAACAAATTATAGAACGTATAACAAACCGAATAATGTACATCTGAAAGTTGAAGAGGAAATATTTGTCAGCAAAATTTCAATCACTAGTACATTTTTTGTAAACAAAGAAAACTATTGGAAACTAGCGATCCCCAAAGTCCTAGCACAATCACGTCTTTAAATTCTAATTACTATATTCAATTAAGTTATTCTCATAACTTCAGTTTCTACTTCAATATCTGCGATAATGTACAAGTGGTGAAGATTCTTCGCCTCTGTGTGTAAGATATTTGAGATAGTCAAATACACTTTATTACAACAATATACACTTTGTATCTTTACTTGGTGAGCAATTATCCTAAGGCAATACAATGGAATTCTCCATTAGGAATATTTACTTACACTTTAACTCGCTTTCACTCTCAATGTACTCACTTGCTGGTTATCGAGCTGGTTATACACATAGAGTTGCCGACGATGATGAGAAAACGACGACGAGAAAAGTTACTATGGGGCAAATTTTAAATCCATGCTTGGGGATTCATATTTATTATATTATTTTGAATCCATATTAGTCGAGTTTCTAAAAAAATGTTCGTCAACTAGTTACTTCGGTCAAAATGAAAAAAATTGTAGATGGTTTGTAAATTAATGAACCAAACATGGTGGAGGTTCTAATAAACTCATACACTAACCTAAATTTATCGTTCACCAACTTAAATCTATATCCAAAACAGAATAATAAATATGACAATATACGACAGTAATCTGTAATACGAGGGTGGATCAAATATAAACCGTACTTTCGTAATAGCGACCGAATAAAGCAAAACAACTCATTGAGGCGCCATCTAATATTTGGATTAATCTTTCGGGAATCGTTTGGCATCTTCCAGGTGTTCATATGTCCCTTTTTTTAGGAGTAATGAAGGTTAATTAATGGGCGAAAGGTACGCAGTTCAGTTGTGCAAAACGTAATTGCTAATTTTTAAATTATCGCACTAACTCGTAAGTTTAAATTTCGAAAAATTAAACAAATTGTAAACACAAGATCAAAAGTGTGAACACTAAAGAAGGTACTCAGGTATTTTCAATTCATTATTTCTAACTTCTGTAGTGTTTTCAGTGGAAATACGCGATCATGCATTCTCTCGGAAAATTACACACATCTGAAATAAATTTCACATATTTTGAACATGGTTGACAGCTTTTACTTTTTTATCAGTTCACTGTAGTTTGCTGTTTCAAATTTCAGGCGATTGCGAAGAAAAAGTCAAATCGAGAAGTAATCTAGAAAGATCAAAGGGAAATTAGCAACTATCAAATGGAAATTTAGCAACTATATTTGAGTTGTCGTAGTTACTATCCTTTTTGGGAATATACAGTGCTGCATACTTATAGAAACATTAAGTGTATAATATTTCAAAACTGTCTGTAATCTTTTAGAGCGCTGAAACGACATCCACTGAAATATAATTTTATGCTCACATCATTCTGATGTCCACTGTTAAGTATATTACTGGTCACAATTAAGTTTCTTGTAAACTGGTTTTAGTGTGAAAACTTGTCTTCAGTATGAAAACTTGTCTTCAGTAGCCTGACATTAATAAAACTTCAGAAACTCAGTAAGAATTCTATACTAAGTGGGTGACTCTATTTTTCATTAATTACAATACTATATACACCTCATCGTATACCTCATTCAAGAGGAGAAATTTTCACTATTGAGATATATTAAGAGTGGTCGTAACTGCCATTCTCACTTTTGTAATAGAAGTTATATACATTTGTGTAACACTTACAAAAAATTGTTCTCATACGTAGAAAAATATTTTGATGGTTATTCATTATATAATACGATGTGTAGTTCCTGTTGTGTGTATCGCACATTTTATTTTGTCATTTTATGTCACGAACTTTATTGAAGGAAATATATTTCTCTATAGAACTTTTTTAATGCGATAAAAATACCTATTCAACAAGTGTATTCTTGTTTTTATAATATTACTATGACCATTTTACTGCACATTACATTCTGTCGTCAATACGTAGAAATCGATGACTGCTGTAGTTCCTGATCTTATCTGTCACTACAGTATCTGCCAAAAACTACTGTTTGTAATTTTCACCATTAAAACCATCCACAGATATTTAATCCACTCATTAATTCTAACCAATGCCAACGCCAAAACCCTGCATATCATAATTATTCATTCATATGCTTTAAAACATATGTACTGTTTTTTTTAATTATAAATCCCACGAAATACAATATTCGTGTTCTGTATGTCGCAATTTATATGATGTGACAGTTGTACATCTATCATATTTGATTAATATCCTTCCTATTTTAATCTTGTTATATGCTGTGACATTTGGCCACTTTTTTTTATCTCAATAACAATTTTTTTCATTGTTATTGAGTTAGTAAAAGAATATAAGATATTAACAGCAAAAACTGCCTGCTTTATATTACAATTCTTTACATTATTAATTTAATTTCTGAATAATCTAACTATTGATATACTTAATTTCTATTCATCTGAGAGTTGCATTAAATTCTCCAAAATATTACAGTTTCCTGGGCGTTTTCACTATTCTCTAAACACACATTTTCCCTGAAGAAATAATTATGAACTATATAGAATAATTCTCCCACTCAAGATAATTTCATTTTCCACCTACTTTTAAAGCAAAATTAAATTAGAATAAATTATAAATACACACATAATAAAGGCTCCCTGTTACATAGCAGTTGGGTAAAATTGCTGCAAATGTATGCAAGGATGAAACACTGTTCTTGTTCTTTATGAAATTAACTGAAAATTGTTTCGTTTTTCTCCTTCTTATTTTGAATATATTTATAAATGTTAGAGAAATAATTTCCTTATGGATTTTTTTAAAATATTATAATGATGGAATAAAATGTCCTACTTCTCTTTTCCCAACCCATACTTGAGCTTGGGCACAATCTTCCAAAATGAGAAGTGAGATTCAAACAAAGAAAGATATCCGGCAATAGATAAACTATAGCGTCTTGCTAACTTTGGAAATATTTGGAATAGACATATTCCAAGGGAGTAAATTTCAAATTAGGATCAGCAGCCCAACCTGATCTCGCTCTAAATAACTTGAATTTCGTAGTAGTAAACTACCCAAAGATGGGTAAGTTACTTTTAAAAAAGTACCGATTAAAAGATACAGATACTTTTTCAAAATAAGTATCGAGATACTTTTCACAATACTTTTCAGAAAAAGTATCTCGGTACTAAAAAGATACTTTTCTAAGTATCGGAAGTTACTTAAGAGATACTTCTCATTGAATAATTCAGAATTTATGAGCTTCAGTTCTTTTACTATTTTAAAAATGATCACGAATATTCCCAAAATTTTCGACTCGATAATGTTTTCTTCTTGAAATTGAATTGTTATCAGCAAAATCTTATGTGAAAAATTCTGCGTGGGCAAAGCCCGAGCGCGAAAAAGTATCTTTTAAAAGATACCTGAAAATAAGTATCGAGATACCTTAAAGGATACTTTTTTAGTAAAGTATCGAGATACTTTAAAATATACTTTTTTTATACGATTCTACTGATGTTCAGAAGTTCAAATATATAGATGGAACATCTAAAAAACGAAACATTAATGAAAGATACAAAAGTATCCCGACACCTGTATCGAGATACTTGTAACTCGGTACTACCCATCTATGGAGCTACCGTGTCACGATATGAAGTCTAGATGATCGAAACCATTTTTTTCCTTATTAGGAGGAAGTTATTTCTTCAAATAGCTAGAGAGAGAATATAAGTTTAATTACATCTTCTGTTTGCAACCGTACATTGGCAAATGCATCAGAATAACAAAGTAACAATTTCAGGTTGATCATTCTTGAAAATATTGTAACAGTAATTGAAAATATTATTCTTGAAAAATACTTTGAACGATAATTCCCTTTACTTCTGAATGCTATATTCCAGTTCCATACGTTTCAGACATTAAATTTTATACATGAAATAATTTCACAGTAATAAATTAATAACTTGTTTCGTTTCTAAGATTGTCTGATTGCATTATATACGTCTTCATTCCAGTGCCTTGGTTAACTTTGAGTTCATTACACATTCTATCATCTATGTAAATATGTTTGTTCTGGAAATTACTTATCTTACAAAGCGATGCACACAGCATTATGTTGACCCTTATTAATGGAGAGCAAGCCCTTTAATAAGAGTCACGACGGTTTAACAGAATGTTTTACTGCACAGCAAGATATTGAGAAAATGTTTTCAATGAACTTTTATAGTCCGGAATCCAGATATTAAAATTCAGAAAACTGATTTGCCAAATCAGTTCTTTAAAGTTCCTTTCTATGCTGCTTTTTTTTTTTCATTTTCTGAAATGGGATATGTTGCAAAGGTTGAAAACTTGCTTTTAAAGCAGACTTCATTGTTCAGAGATAAAAAAAATCCTATGCATAATGTTTTAGTAGTACTTTAAATGTTTCACATGCTAATTTGTTTGATTTATTTCGTATAATGCGTACACCAAATTGAAAATCAATAAAACTGTTCACTTAAAGGGTGGCCCACAAAAAAGTCACCAATTTGAAAATGGAATGTCTCGAAAACTATAGCATGTATCTAATCGAAACAAAATTCACTTGGAAGTTCATGAAATTCTCATTCCAGTGGTATATAATTTTATAATAATACATGTCGGATTACTATCAATAAAAAAACTATCGATAAAAAAAACTTACTATCGATAAAAAAAATCTACCCTAAACGAAAGTTGTCAAAAGAGACAAATTGTCAAATTTGTATTTTCCGTCAAGAAATAATAATTTTCCAAAAACTATGACAGCTATGTTCATGAAATGAAAACCAATTTAAAGTTCATGCAATTCTGTTTCCAGAAATATATAGTTTTATATCAATACTCACCGGGTAAAGCCCATAAACGGCTTTCCAAAAAAAACTACGAAAGTTGACAAGAACGGAAAATTGGCGGAAAGCCGTTAACTGCCATAATCTTATAAATATTGTTACAAAACTATATATTGCTGGAAACAGAATGAGATGAACTTTAGATTGCTTTTTATTTCATGAATACAGCTGCCACAAGTTTTCAGAAATTACTATTTCTTTACGGATAGTCATTTTACCTCTTTTGAGAACTTTCATTTAGGGTAAATTTTTTACCGAGGGCTATAACTGACAGTAATCCGGCATGTATTATTATGAAACTATATACCACTGGAAAGAGAATTGCATGAACTTTCAAGTGGTTTTTGTTTCAATTTGATAACTGCTACAGGTTTCGAGAAATTGCATTTTCCAAATTGGTGAATTTTTTTGGACCACCCTGTTTATATAGATCAGCTCATTATAGAGACACACGATTGGAAATGTGACGAATTCAGTTCGCCAATACAACAGAAACTTTTCCTTATAGAATAAGTCCAAAATGTAATATTTTAATTTGTTCGAATATTCGTCTATACCTTGATAAAAAAAATCATTCATTTTCTTTTCTTTTTTTCCTTTCCAGACTTCCAATTTCCGATAGACGTTTCTTCAGTAGAGCAAGATCATCCCTTCTTAGAGCCAGATGCGTTACAATCACTATTCAGGAGGCTACATGCACTTAATAAATGCGCAAGAATGAAGCTAGATGGACTGCCAAGCAATAAACCGGTGAGTTATATCAGTCTGAATTCTATTTCGTGTTACGAATGAATAATAATATACTGTTGACGTGTTGCAGAAGTTATTCGAATGATCAAATGGAAAGTTATAGAAAATACAAGAAGATTGATAATCTGTAAAAACTTAAACACATTCAACAAAGTCAATAATTTATACATGATTTTACTTCTCATAATGATTAGTATGAGTATGAGATACTGTATGTTGACCACTATACTGCAGTCAAGTATTCTTCAAACTCTGCATACAGTGTTACGACATTATATATATGTTTTGAATATTATAACATAACATTAGGATCGAAACAATATTTCTCATAAATTAGCTTAAATTTATTCACTGTCATTAGTCTAACTTGTTATAACTAAATGAAAGGCATTAACCAAAATAAATTATTAAGAAAAAATATATAAGAAAATACTCACCGAAGCGAGTATTTTCTCAATATTTATTTTTTCTGACCATGTCACGCATTTTGACGGAGTATCCAAAACAAAATAACGAAAAGGAAAGCACCTACAAAACAGAGAAATAATCAAAATATAAATATATGAATACTTACAATAGTATAACAAAATGAAAAGAAGTTTGTGTTCAGGCAATTGTCCTAATAAATAACGAAAGAATTTAAGAATAATACAGATCTGGTGTGATTTTCATATAAAGATTCCTTATTACTTACTTTGAGGAATGTCGAACTGAATTCTGGTGAATTAATTACCTCCATCCTAAAATAAAGTTATGTAATTGCTGTAAAATTAAAAATAATTATTTCTGAAATTAATAAAATTCGAATACACGATTAACAAATTTTAGATATTAATTTTCCGTAAATCATGTTATCCAATATGATACATATCGACGGTTCATGACTATGATAATAACTTAAACCTTATAAAATATTGCTCTGCTGCCGTTGACATTCTTCATCATTTTCAACTTTCGAAGTTTTCGATAAAATGTTATATTACCATTGACTTCATCAAATATGTTCCAATAACATGTTGAGTACTTTGAAAGTTTGCATTTCCACTTGATAGTCAAACGGAATTTAATCCACTGAAATCTTCTTTTCCATCTTCAATTTAATCATTTCTATTGACTTTGATGTTGTGCATTATTGTTCTTCTTTGAAATGCTCTTCCTTTCTCCAATATCTTCACTTTTTCCAGTTGCAGCTTTCAGCATTTTCTACCACCCCCTGCCCCCCTCATCCTCCTAATGTAAAAGATCTCAGTAAAGGGAGAGATATTCAGAGTTCTTCTTTTCTTTGCAAATATTTTCTTCCTATAAAAATATATACTTTGTGAGGTTAGATGCGGTGATGCTGGTGAGATTTAGTAACAAAATAGGAAGATTAACGTGCTGTATTTTCAAAGAACTGTAATATATACAGTATGAACGATTGAAAATAATAAATACAGTATGAACGATTGAAAATATGATTTCAGGAGATTTAATAAGCACGATTTATATCATTTTTAAATGTATTAGCAACATGCAGAACTTCAAAGACTAATCTATAGGTAAACGTATTTTTATTTTTCTAATGCAAAACAGTCAGTTTATCGTTTCATTTACTAAGGTGTATATAGATTGGACTGCACTGTGCAATAGTAAGAATATCAAATGCAGGTAAATCTCACAATATCAATGTAGATATCAGAATATTATACGTATACACTAATCATTTAGATGCATGATGCAGAATGAAAGAGCCTAGTGCTGGCTGCTACCTTCACCCACAAACAGATAACCGACTCCCTTGACAGGGAAAAACTGTAGAACATGGGCATCACATTCTACACTGTTTTCTTATTACAATTGAGGTCTCAACAAGAACAAGATCTCTCAAATGTATTACTCGTAAGCATTATTTGCGGTTTCATTTCACACAGCAGCTACTACATATTACTCATGTTCTATTCAAAACACTAAAATTTTCCTGAAACCACATTCGATAATTAACGAACATTTGTTCGCATCCAGTGCTATTGAAATGATGCAGATCATTATTGTGGTCAGTTTTCCCATTTGCTACACGATAGTTCAATATTTATATAACCACTTGAATTGATTTGCTAAATGATGCGAAATTCAGAACACAATCTGTGCCAGCATGCAGTCACAGTCAACTTCTCTCTGTCTCTTCAGTTTTGTAAATTACTGTATAACACGATTCAACTGCTCTTTCCTTCAGATTGATTAGTTTTTCTTTCTTTCTTTCTTTCTTTATAAGTTAGAAATAAATTAATGCTTCCACTTTTGAATCAGAGTGACACAATAACGTTCATAAATTTAATCAGCAAATAAATTACCTATTGAACTGAAAATAAGTACATCTACTGTAATTTGTCATTAATTTACTGATGTGATGTAAGAAAGATAAATTTCATAAAGCAAATTTAATGATTGAAGCGATACCTATCATAATGAATTCTGAAATAGTTGAGTGATTTTCTTTCATATGAGATGATATCTTTTATTTCTTACAGATATTACAACCTTATAATGTCCTTATTCAGGGATGTACACCGTATACTAAACGTTTCCAAATTTATTTTCGTAGTAATTGTAATCATTATCTGATTTTTTGAGATTAACTTAAAATGTGAGGAGGAAATAAACTATAGCTAAGTTAGTTATGAGTGCAGCTTAAACTTGCTGTGTATAGTTGAATAAACACAAATAAAACTGACAAATATCACTGTCGAGCTTAGCAGACTACATTCTTGGTATATGAGTAAGCAAAATATAATCTCCATTGTACATTATAACAATATTATGTTTTTACTTTCATGTATGTTCAGAATCGTATAACTAGGTAATTACCGCTCGGATAGTGTTTCCTGAAAAAGAAAATCAATGAATATTGGCCTTAAATTGGTCCTATATATTCGAAGAGGAAAATTAAAAGAATTAACTCTCACACACCGCATAAAACACGTAATAAGGTACTGTTCAGCAAATCACAGAATTCATAAACCCTGCAGCATATAACTCTCTAGTAGATTCCACTTTTCCATTCTAATAAAATTTTCATTCTACGTTTTCTCAGCGGGTTAGAGAAATGCCATCATTTCAGAATTTATGAACCAACTCTTTTAACGCACAGAAATAGAATTTTTCGGCTAGATTGAAATAGAGAATAGAAAAAGACCATTTGGTTTTTCACTCTGGTGCGTCCGTGCGTTAATTTATATGGAGTAATGAATAAAATGATCTTGAAGATTTCGTCCATGATTTCTCTCATCAGTTTGTTCAGCCATGAAGGATTTAGTAAATTGACACCATAAATTATTAGATCATTAATTAATTAATTAGTATTTGAAAACCAAATAAAATGTATACTTATTTAATAAAGGGGCTCAAAATATAATACTATCATCTCTGTTGCTTCGATCCAGATAAAATATATTTTCGCCCAGCTAGTGATATTTTCATGTGCTGTCTATGATTAAAATACGTATGCTCTTTCACACTAGTTGTTTTATTTTATATTTAATCTGATCGTTTACTTTTCTTTCTTGTGTTTATAGACTGATGAATCAGAAGAGGAGGAGGAACCATGTGCTTTAAGTGAGAATTGGACATTTCAAAGACATTCCAGAAGATGGTCGAGAGTTGCTCCAATGGAGGCAGACTTTGCCGCAGTTCAAGCAAAATATTACGCTACACATAACGGTAAGAAATATATTATATATACTAAAAAGTGACTTTAAATCACACAAATATTATTGGGGGGGGGGGGTAATTATAT
>JAQIWE010002961.1:0-12406 GCA_034698565.1 Campodea plusiochaeta | reverse complement strand
GAATATGCTTAGGCTATGCACTATAAATCCTGAAAATTGTTTTCCAAATTTTTTTTTGGAGACAAGAGGGGTGGGACGGACGGACAGACATGATCGTCCTATAAGCCAAAAAAGCAATGTCTGTATTTTGCAGTCGTTCCGAAGTATACCAGATCAAGTTCATACACTTTTGGCATTGACCATTGTTTTGATTGAAGTGCAATATGTCAATCTAAGCACATCCTCTTCATATAAATAAACAAATTGACTTAGTTTATTTGTTATTCCACTTATATGCTTATAATAAAATTGTATTCTTTGAAATCTAGGCCAGTAAAAAGGGACTAATAACATTGCAGTAATATATCAGAATAACTTCCAGATTACGCTCACAAAAAAATTGCATACTATGCGTTGAGTTAGATGTCCCCTTATTACAATACTCATGAAGACAACATGCTTCAGAAACTTTATAATCGTTTGAAAGAATAAACTTTCATACCTGTTGATGACTTTATAATCATGACACCTACAATTTCCGAAGATTGTACTGACTGCCGAAACTATTATGCATTTACTGTTAGTTTCTAAATTCAAAGCACCGAAAAATTCCATGTCATTGTTTTTAAACAATTTACATAATTGCAAAGAAACCCTGCGTTCAAAAGATGTATTGTCTTTGTAATACAATATATAGTGAACATGCAACTTTATAATAAATATTGCATCAACACCGAACCTTAAAAAAACATATAACAAATGCCATCATGCTTCCGTGTATACCTTCAGCTATAATTATTACTAGGGGTCAAAGGTTAAGGATAAAGCATGTCTTTGAAGGAATGTGAAGAAAGAAAGACGATTCCACCTTGACCTATGTGTCATTTCCCAAAGTGACCATCATGATCTTTCAGGCGCTACATCACTATTTTCGTTCCTGCGTGACAAGAAATACTTTTTGTCATGCAACCGCTTTTCAACGGCTTTAATGACTTTAATGGAAAATATTTGTTAGTTTAAATGTACTACTCATGTTGTATTTTGTTCAAACATAATTTCTATCCGATGTACAGTAATTACGTTTTTATTGCTATTTATTACTTTGGTTTTTAGCTAATTAGATACAAAAAGTTGAATGATCTATAGAAATATGCGATTTTATGTTAGATTTGATCATGTGAGGGATGAGAGATATTATAATAAGATTAGTAACTAGTAATGTTGGAATCTGTAAATTTGCCACTGCCTGTTTTTATACTGTTACAATTATGAATGGTCGTTTTCTTCTGTTAGACACCCATAAAGACCTTAATCGTTGTAATGAGGTTATTGGTAGTCAGTTTAACACGCATCTTCTGAATTATTTTTGCAATAATTTGCAACGTTGTATTCAAGTTGCTATTTAAAAATAGTAATATTTTAAAGTGAATCAAATTTTAAAAAAATATTTGTGTGAACCGATTTTTTTTATTTAAACTTTTTAAATAGTTCTTCCTAAATATTATAGAATCTGCTATAACATTCTTTTCCTTGTCCATCTGTTATTTATTATTTTATCAGTTCAATACGACTATAATCCAGTGAGTCGTCGTGAATAATTATCGATAATCTGCCTATACCAAGAAAAATGTCCTAAAAATCAGTGAGTTTACTTTCAATGTGAAATATTAACAACGCCGACAACAAAAAGAAAATGAGGTGCAAAAACTTCCATAATTGCTAAACAGTTCCGTTATAATTTGATGTATACATTATGTAAATAAGTATATTTCTCACACATACAAATTATGTTTCTTGTTGAAAGTGTCAACTACTTTTCTTTCATTGTTTCCTTAAAATTACAAACAATTAAATAATACTATAATCGCCCATTTAAAATGCAAACTTACAAATTATTCCTTTACATATTACACCTGAAAAAAAAACTGCTTTATTAGTTATTGACTCTCAGAGAATATGCCCTACTGTCCATCATGCCATCATGATTCCTCGCTAGATTCAGGGGAGCACTGTGGAGATTACGGACACACCGGATCCTGTACATTGACCGAGATAGGGAAAACGATGTTTTTTGCTTCTAATTATTTTTTTTAGTTATTTAGCAAAAATATGTTTTCCAATGTGTAGTGCAATGTCCCAGGAATAAAAACAGCAAAAAATGATATGCGAAGTGGAATTATTTTGAGATATTCATTATCAAAAATGGCAAAATTGAGATAATATTTTCTTTTCCCAAAAATTTTCTGGGAGTTTTATGTTTTAATTTGAAGATAATTATGATAGATATTCGTTGTTTTGGTTTAAAAATTAACTGCACTACATTATCGTTGCTTTTGAGCCGTTTAAATTTAAGCTTACCGGAACTTTTCCAATATAGCGGCGCCCATATAATTTCCCCTGAAGTGGTCTGAATTCTACTGGAAGACATTGCAATACTAAAAATAAAGTTAAAAATATCTTACGGTTGGAGAATGGAAAATTGTTGTTGGAATTTTAAAGAACAATTAACGAAGCAGTTATAAAGTTGTATACGTCCAAGCTTCTTTCCAGAACACTTTTAAATCGTAAAAAAACGCAAATCAAGAAAGCAAAACTCTTAAAGTAACAATAAAAAGATGTTGCTAATCCTTAGGGAAAAATAAAGCAATAATAAACCCCACAAGAAACTTTTGATCATTAATTTCCCGTTAGTGATTAATGGATATAGTAAAAGAGCCGTATTTTTCTTGTGTGTCTTGATCTCCTGCTACCGAAATGGAGGGGGCACAAACTATTAACTCTTCTCAGTGATTATTGCATGACTCCAACATGCAAAGGGCAAAGTAGACACAATAGTGTATAAAAAAGGATTAATGAGACGGTGGGAAAAATATTTCTTCTTACTCTTCTTCAGGTCCAGGAGAAAAACGATTTCTGCTATTAACCACTACTTACTTCAAAACACGCTAACCAGCTACTTCCTGCAGTGATATTTACAATCAAACATTTTATTTCAACTGTTTGCTTCAGACGTTTCATGAATAAAATTGTAAGATTATAGGGTCACAACTTCTGAGAGATTTTCAGTGACGATTTTAAAGACAGGTTTGAATCGGAAACAATATTTATATTTATGGTTTTTGTTTTACTGTAGTATACAATCAGTGAGTTTTAATAAGGACTTTTATTTAAAAGAAGGTAAAGAATTAGAGCTGAATATTAAACACCGTGGTGATTCGAAAAAATTGAGATAAATATACAGGATATTGAATTCAGCTAGAATTTTGAAGTTTTATAATATTGTAACGACTTGCTTTCAAATATTTATATTCACCATTAAACGGCAAAACTGAGTTCAAAGGTTGTTAATAGGGGTAAATAACACTTTTTTTATTCCTTGCAACATTCTATTCGTTAAAATTCTATAAAATGTATATACCTATCAGTGACTGAAATGTCAGAGGCTTATTCATTACGACGAAATTTATTAAAACTGGGGAAGATTTTATTACTATTATTTACAAATGTTGATGAAAATGATTGTTACGCTTCAAAAGTAAACTCGCCTTGAATTTTATATCAGATGGATAGATCTGTTGAAATGTAACAATATACAAAGCAAATGTAAGGGCTATCGTAAACTCTAAGGTCATTTTTAAGATCTACGAAAGCTTTTATGACATTTTCGGTTGTCGGTACGTTCCCTATTATTAAATAAGAACCTTTTCCCAAATTGTTTGTATTTATTGAGAGTTCCATTTGCGTGTATAGGACTTGAAATTTTAGTGGTACTTTTACAACGTTAGGTCAGCGGTGTCAAACTCAAAGAAACTAGGACTCCAATAGTTGTAAAATAAAAACAAATAAACATTTCCAGTACATTGATATATTACTTTTGAAATACTTGTATATTGCCACCAAGTCATTCTGATGTGCTGTATATTGCTGGGAATTCTGAAAATTGCTATAAAAATTCTATGATGAAGTTACAGATCATATGTAATAATTCGATTCATTCAGAGATTACCATACTATATATATTTTTTCTAAAATATTCTTAGAGGACTTTTCTATTAAACAGTCAGTTTCAATACAACTTTAGAAGTCCAAATTCAATACATTACTCCGCGATACTTATAGCACGTTGATTTTGAACCAGTATTCCAGGTAATACAATTTCATGTAAAATTTTGAGAATTGCTACTGATGTATATTTAAAAAAAATAGCTGCACAAAATTCTCGTCGTCTTAGCGAGTAGAGAGTTTATTTAAAGATAATGTTATGAATTAAACAGGTGGGCCCAGGGAAAATTCTATTTAACTTGTAACTCTCATTATAATCATAATTATATCGATAACAAAAAAAAACGCTCTCTCTATGGACTTCGTGCATGAATCCGCCACTGTTTCTTCCCCCTGCCCCCACAAGGTCAAGGTTATAACTCACTCAAACGCCGGTCAATACCAAATTATGGGTTTCAGGTATAAATATTACAAGAAAAAAAAAACTTTCAATCTTTCTTTGCAGACGTTTGACCAAATTGCTGACGCTCCTTCAATTTTATAGCTGTTGTTCGTTATACGAGACGTGAAAGGTTAAGTATTTTTCCTTTTTTAGAATGGGAATAATAAAACAAGCATACTATAAATCAAAAATTCAGGTTTAATTGTAGCTTCTACTCCTCATAATATTTACTTGTTGAGATTTATGTTTTAAATCAGAAAAGGCTGTTGACTGTTTTTGTAATTACCATATTTTTGTGAACTGCGGTGTCGGAGTATACAGCAGGAATTGTTAAATATGGAAAACTGCAAGTCCAAATTCTAGTATACGCTATTCGTAAAAGTAAATTTATTACAGATCAAGTTTCGTACTTTTTTATATTGTGGTATATCTACTAAAGCTATGTCATTGTTTTGTATCAGAATAAGCAGTTAGTGTGTTGATATGAAATCTCATTTTCTACTGAGACTGGCTTAAATCAAACATATCAGAATATGTTTGATATATTGGAGACAAATTACTCAGAAATAGAACATCCTCCAGTTATTTGGCAATTACTCGGAATAGAACATCCTCCAGTTATTTGGCGTGTTTTTTTCTATTGCTACTCATATTTAGCTCGGATGATCAAGTACCTTTGTTTTCTGAAACTCAGTAGTTAAATGTTATAATATGTTGAAAAGTGATGCAGAAACATCTATATTATTGTATAACTTGGTGTAGTAATGCAAGCGTTGAACTCACTAAAAAGAGATATAATAATTCTTGAAGAGAGAGTAGTATATTGTTCATTTTGATAATTAGTATTTTTTTTTTTGCAACTCTTTCTATCTCAGCTACCGACAGAATTACAATCCCAGAATTTCAAGTCATAAAAAATATTTATTAAGGCAGTTCATCCAAATTGTTAAATGACCTTCATCCACTGGAAGAAAATTTATATATTCCCGTAAATTGGTAAACAATGTCTACTAAAACTCAGCACTTTCTGAGTTCCCCATAAAGTACATTCGAATTAATTTCTTCTGAAGAACTTTGTAACCTGTTACCGCCGTTCCGGTCTGCGTACATTATTTACATGCCCCTCGATTGAAGGTGATAATTATTTAATTTTACCACCAACCACTCATATATCAGAGTGAACAGTGTGGCAAGTACATATGCAGAAAAAGTAGTTTTTAAACCCATCTGCTCACTTATTAAAGTTGATGAGCTCCTTCAGAATGACGGGAGAAAAATCAAGATCGTGGATGGAATGTCAAACTATCCCAGCTTTTTGATTGGTTAACATCACTAAATAATAACATGAACTTTTAAGACATTAAACTAGTTTTTATTTTCATAATATTGATCCCTTGTATATCTTCACCTTGTCAGAGTAATGTATTTTTATTACTTTTTTTTGTGGTTCGTTGGGGAGAGTTTTTAATCAAGACAGGAAGCAAGGAGTAATTGTGTTTGAAGTAGTTTTCACATTAAAAGCAGTTTACCGATTTGATCAAAAGTTAATATAGAAGCAGTTAGTTGTAATTTATTAGCCTCATTGATATGGAAAGGAGTGTTCGCGGACCAAATTGAATGCAAAATAAGGAAATTTATAATCAAGGTAACTGCATTATGTATATAAGAAAGAAAATAAAGTTTTTGATGACTGGGATATAATTCATTATCAAATTAGAAAAAAAAAACTTGAAAATGAAGTCTGTCATTTACTTTGGACATATATTATAAAATAATAAAACTGGATAGTAGTAGGTGCTCTTGTTAAAATACTAATTGTTAAAATGGTGTTTAAATACAAGTAAAACGACGGTGTCTACAATTATTGAACCCAAAACAAATATCTTTTTTTTGTCAAGCTTTACTTATCAGAAGCAATAATGTTCTGATAATTAAAATAGTATTTTTAAGTAAGATTTACAGAATTTATAAAAATGGTATATATAGGTATCAGCATAACTACTGAATTGGTTATCTGTAATTATGTACATATATTGATTTTTACATTTTCAACCATTACTTTGCTGTTTTCTGGAGGATAATGATCATGTTACCCAACTATTACAATTTCATTCTCCTGCAGGACATCATTTAGCGACATGCGAGTCACTTCTATTGACTAAAATAGCAATCATTCATATTTGCACTTAAAAAACTGATAGCTCGTTTTTGTATACATATACATTTTACAGATAATTTATCATGCAGTTATGAGGAAGTAATTTGTCCATCTTCAGATTGCTCATTTCCGATCTATAATGGTCACCAAAGAGAGGCTTCTTGATACCTGAGCTGACCTGACTAAATTGTCAATTGAATTAGCCAGCAGTCGTTTTCAGAACAAACCATTAATCAACGATAATCTTTCAAATTTTCGAAGCCTTACAGCTTGTAAATTCTAAACCGAAAACAATAATACACAAATCTAAGTGCATGGACTTTTGAACTTACTTGAGTATGATTGATTTCATTTGAGTACTTTGAGAGTTTTCAGTGGAAAGGACCCTGTTAAAAAACTAATGAAGAAACAGCATTATTTTGAATTTTACACTATATTTTGACTGAAAAGTTACTTATAATAATTTGTAGAAGGAGCCTACATGACGAAAATCATCGTATTATTGCTAAAATATTTTTGCACATTTCATATTGATCTAAATAGACAAATATGTTAAAGTACGAAGTAAGAATTTAAAAGTAGAGGACCTGTATTTTGAAAGTCTGGAGAACCTAATTTGGCCACTAATTTTTAAGAAGTCATTCTCAATATTAGAGAGATTTGTCTTGAAGCTTTTATTGGAAGCTGTCTTCAAGAATAGATCACAGATTGGCTGAAATGTATATATGACATCATAAACTTAAAACTTTGTTACATTTTAGCCAATCAGCAGGCTATTCTTGAAGACTGCTTCAAAAAAAGCTTCAAGCCAAATCTCTCTATTGTCTATCATTGTTGTTATAAATGTTGATAAAAACTGGGTTCTTGTATTACTTTATATAAACGCATAAGGAGCAGGAGTAATTTTCTGGTAAATTTTGGTATTCTGCAGATGCTTTTGTCAATTCGTATAGAGGTTGTAAAGGTCGAAAATCTTTTCCTTTCTCACAACGGGGGTATGGCCTCATGGCGATTTTCGGAGTGCTTTGACTTTTTCACTACATTTATTTTTCTCTCAATCTCACCAACTGATTGCAAAATTGGAAGTGATGACATTTCGAATTGGTATTCTTTTCTTTTGTATACAAAGTAAGCTTCTGAAGGTGTGTTTCTAATCATCTTCTCAGTTGTTGGCGAACAACTGAACATGACAACAATTTAGAGGTAAGAATGCAATAATCTTAAAGAAAAAGTGTTCATTCGCGTCCTCCCACTTGCTGTAAATCTCAGATTGCTCTGCCCCCCTCCCCCTTTATTGCTCCTCTTAGAGATGGGCACGTGTTTGTGATTTCATGAAATATCAGTGGTAATTTTGTTTTAACGAGCCAGTGATACAGTTCGCGGAAAATAATATTTCTTACGTTTATTGCTCGGAAAGATAACATCTTGATATATTTAAAGACGTAAGATCATTTACAAATTTTAAGGCTCTGGAATAAACAGTTGTGCTTTAGATCTGAGCTTCGAAGTTGGATGTTAATCTGAACAACTTCACTGATCACAATAGATAATTCCAAAGATTAATATACAGACGTAACTTATCTATAAATAGCAGACAGGTTTTATTGATTACTGTAGTTATTGAATATTTAAGTAAGTCCTACTAAATAATAATATTTTTAGTTTTTCGAAATATTTTACTAAAAGAGTGTTTCCTTTTATCAAAATACTTGATTGCGCGAGTCACTCTAACGTCATTGATGATTAGTCAGAATAATTTTTGAATAAAAACAGACCGAATTATCAACGTATACTTCTCGGTTTATTGCCACAATATTTACAATTAACTTTCTATAAATATATTTTATACCAGAATAAATTACTTGTTAACACCATGGTCACTCGACTATAGCCTCTTTCCCGTGCTCATCTCTGTAGTTCTTCATCCCTCCTCATATAGCTTCTGGGTACATTTCACAACCTCCTTAAACGTTTTTTTCCTACCACTTTTCTAACACCTTGTATATATTCATGGGTAATTAATCCAGTATCGACTCGAACTCTTTATAATGTGGCCATTCCTATTCTACATCGTTACTTTGCGGGCCAAACCCTTCTGGATGACCGGTCTAGATTTTTTCTCAAATAAAAGGAGCATTCTTCAAAGTGATGAAGGGACCTCCTAGTGTTGTCCATAATTCCGGTTCCAACCATAGGATTAGATAGATTCGACAAAAGGCGGAGAAATAGTGCATATAGTTTGTATAAGTCTTCATTAGTTTTTTTTTGTTTGGGTTATTAGCTTTGGTTGTGAATTATAAGTTCTTTATTATATGGATATTTAAGATTTTTAAATATTTGTATTACACCAATTAATTAATTTTATTCCTGTTTCATATGTGAGAATTGAACCCATATTACCTTTGAAAATATATTAATTAGTATGGATGATTTTCGTATTAAATTTATTAACTACTTTTAATGTTTAAAATAACAGTGACTAAATTGAGGTATAACTAATAATTGTCAATATTTCTTGTAATTGGTATTTCCAATAAAGACATTTCTTCCATTCCGAAACAAGCAAACAAACTTTGTATCATCGTAACTGCTTTTTTAGCATTAAGGCACACGAACTAGCTCCAATTATGGGGAACCTTATTTTTAGTTTAATTTATCTACTGAATGCAAAGCTGTCTTCAAAATTCAGAATTTCAACGTTTTTTTGTAAATCGTTCTAATTGTCTCAAATGTAAGTTTTCTCTATTAGGGAGGAGATAAAGAAGATTTAGGATGAAGTTTGGGTCGAATATATTGTTGAGGGTGGGTTTGACTTTGCCCAGGGGGAGTTTACCGCACCCTTTCCAACCCCTCCTACTCTGACGTCACACATAGGTCGTGAGATGACCTACACTTTGATACCAATTTCCGTGAAAAAAATTGTACGTATCATTATTCTTCTTTCTTGCTTCATTTTAATAACTGGGATGCTCCCCATGTTACGCGGTCTGTTATTTCTTACAATTCAACAATTATTATTCCTTGGACCACTTTATTTTATACCTATTTGATATAAATCATGCTTACTTTATTACATACTTGAAAGTAGAGAGCTCTTGTATAACTATCATTCATACTAATCCAGTTTTTAACAAACAAATCTCCAGAAAAATGTGTTTCTTTCGAAATAAGATCACGTAAAAGGTAGCATATAACATAAAGGTTAATTTTGACGTGTTTTTCTATTGTTTTGCATGAAGTATCTATCTCTTCCATTTTTCATGCTTCTTTGGTGGCGAGTGGGCGTCTATCGAGTTTTGTATGGAAATGTAAGTACTGTGACCATTATAATTACGAGAATCTGAAGGATTTTTGAACTGGCTGATTTACTTCAGTAATTATACATTGTAAAATCCATAGAATGTCTGATATGACTCTTGCGTAAAGTATTACTGTGTAATGCCGAATCCGATAAGAAAGGAAATGGCTTGGGGGAAGATCGTATATACAACACAATAACAGCTTTTATTGAATATTAGATGAATTGATTGAAAACAAAATTGGATACCCGTTAGAAGCATACAAACAAATAAAACGAGCAGGTTTTTATGAACGCTATCTACGATAATATGGTATGTCAATGGACTTCTATCCCTGTAGTCATCAGGTGGAGGAGACTGTTCTTCTCAGAAAGGATTAATAATCGATCTATAAAGAAGAACTATATCAAGCGGCCAGAAGTTCAATTTCGTATATGAATTAATGCTTTATACTGAAGGGAGCAAGTCAATATGAAATTTGAAAACATTGAGCACTGTTTAGGATAATTCTCTGTGATACTGAACAGGCATGGTGCATCTGCCATTTCCTATTTTATTAATATAGAAGATTAATTTACTTTACAAATTATGTTTGTTACAGGTTACAAAAGTAATTTCTACATATACACAAATATTTTAGATATATTTAGCGATGATAAAATATTTATTATAATAACTAAATAAGTTATGACTAATATTCCCGCGGTCACTCACTGTAATGTAATAAGGTGGTGAATTCATCTAAATAACAATGTTGACAATATAACTTGCTGCAACAATTATATTACACCATCAAAATCAAATAGCCCTAAAGAAAACAAACTGCATAAAATACCTTCGCCTGCAGTTCAAATAAGCGGATAATTATTCCTAATCTCTAAACTATTACTAAGTATTATTATAATTACAAGTTATAGCGGATAAACCACCGATTAAGGTGTAATTACAGCCATGTTTTAACTTCAACCAGGAAGAAAGAAAGTTTCGGTAGCTTCGAAGAATTAAACTGTGTCTTGCACTGTACATGACAATGCAATTACATGTGAAATCCATTTTTTTTGTTCTTTTGGAAGAAGACCGGCAGTGGTATATGGCCTTATTAACATGCGGCTGATAGTCCAGTCGGCTTATCACGATTATTGCGTTTTACTACTTTGTATGTCTTTTTCATAGAGAAAGTGATTACGAAAAGTTGCAGCATGGGGCCTATTGTTTGGTTGGACTTGAGTTGATGTGACCATGTCTCACCAACCTTTGATCACCGCTACAATAATTACGTTAACTTGTTCTATGCTTAGAAACTGCATTTTTACATTTATGCCGAAAGCAAGAGAATTACATTATATAGTTTGTTTATATTGAGTACGTCAATGTTTTATTTTTCTAATGTTTTATGTAATAGTTCGTTCACTTCATTTTTTGTTTTGTTTTTGAAGCTATTAAGATTTAAATGTTTTATTGGTTGTGTGAGTGCGTGCATCACCGCGCTTATAAATGTTTAAAAAACGTGCATTAGTAATATTTACCTTTGATTACACTGTACTTAAATAAAAGTGAACAACACTTATGCTTCTGCATTAATTACATCGTAAGTTGAGTAATTTTATTGAGATATAGTTTTAATGAGAAATTTATTGTATTGGTTTATACTTTTATGATTAATAAATAAAACTCTTGTTGGAATTGTAGTGAATTTCATCATCATTCTAAAATCATTTTTGATATAGGCTATTTTGAGACATGAGTTCGAGAGTTCCTGATATTGAGTTACTATTATACAGAGTGGCCCAAAAAAACGGTACCACTTTATGAAATGGAGTATTTTCTGAAATATTGAAGCTAGAATATTGAAATAACAACTAATCGAAAGGAAATTTTGTTCTCTTTCTGAAAATATGTGGTTTTATATCAATCGGAGCCGTATGAAACAGCCTGTTCACTAAAAAGTGTTGAAAATAAAACTTGTCAAGAACAGTATACATTAAAAGCGGACATTTTTTGTGTAATAAAAGTAACAAGGTTAATTTTTTTAAGAATATCTTAACTTGACATCAATTACAACGGTAACCTGAAATATGCCTCAAATTTTCAAAGTAACTTTAGCAGTAATAGCCTCTGAACAATCTCTACCCACAGTACCACTTCTTATTTTCAGGTAAATTGAAGTTCGGAAACCGTTAAGAAATGGTGATACAACAAATTATTGACCACTATTATTAGCCAAAAAGAATGGATGAATCACAATAGTCACAAAAACATTGTTTTTGTTTCTTTTCAGATTTATGAAAAATGAAGGATTTTTTTCAATTTTCTGGTGTAAGCAACTTTTATTCGGCACATTTTTCAGTTAAATGGCCGTAGCGGTCGTAATACGAAAATGTTATACAACCTTATCTGAAATAGAACAACATGCTTTTCCAACTGGTCTTTAATTCTCGTTTCGAGATTCAATATTTCAGGAAATATTCCAGGTTTAAATTGGTATCGTTTTTTTTTTTTGGGGGGGGGGGGGGGGGGGGGGGGGCC
>JAQIWE010002960.1:0-12409 GCA_034698565.1 Campodea plusiochaeta | reverse complement strand
GTAGATTGACACGCTACACAACATTATTCTGAAATATAAACAATAACTATGAAATGATTTCAAAATTCCATGGATTATGTACATTCATTTAATAATGTATTACTCGATGAATATCTTAAGATCTGTTTACATTATTCAAATATCAGATTTATTACAATATAACGTAAATGTTATTAGTGTAATATTTTCTTATTCTTCTTTCTAAAGTGGAAATTAATAATAATTTGATGAGTAAATTTATGTAGTGATAAATCATTTTGCTCTCTGGATAATATTTTTTATTTTCTACTGAGAAATAAAATTATGTTAGTTTGTTTCTCTCATTGACCGTTTCACCCGTAAATTTACGTTATTGTATATATTTAAATACATAAAGCGAGAAACCTTATATAATAAGTTTTAAAATATAATGTACTTTAAAATAATAATTTACATAACTGAAATAGCTTCAATGTCAGCGATTTCTAACAACAGAATGTTGGAAAATACCGTTGGCGTTTTATTCGAGAGTAATACTTTATTATTGATTATTATTAAAAAGTAAACTTCGTCAAAGATCACAAACTTACATGGTATTTCGCTTCTAGGTCTTAGGGTGTGTTACAGTAAAATAATTGAACTATTTCTCCTCGTTTAAAAATAAACATTAAGAAAGCTAACCTGTTTAATTTCTGTTTATGAAACGAAATATATTGTCATCAACTTTACTTAAATTATACAAGCTCTGAAATGCAGAGACAGACCGTTTTGAAATGAAATGACTGCTGCAGATGATTACTTTTTATTAAAAACTGATAGGATATTCATTTCATTGTGAAGAGGCAATACATTCCTAAATTCCAACCCCTCCCCCCTTCCCCCCAGTCTCCTAATTTGAGAGTCACGTGTGCCTCCCTGCCAACAACATCATTATATATTTTAAGGGACAATGGTTTAGAGTAAATTGGTTGCCTTTTTCAATGAGATCTATAACACAATGTGATTTTAGTTGTTGTTCTTGTTTAGGGAGTTGATCTACGTGAGAAAAGAGACCACAATTACAAGATACATGCTGAGATGCAAACGGTTAACTGATATTCACTCCCTTCTACACTTTTGCTGAGACTAATAAGAACACTTCCAATTTAGGTTTGTCATAATGATGTATCATCACTCTACTTGTGTTGTGGAAAGACGAAAGGGGATTAAAAAGTAGACTAAAAACTCTCTCATCTATCGTCAGAGTTCAACGATAGTTAATATTGATTTTTGCTATAAAAATAGCTTTACTTTACTGTCAGTGTCTCAATACATATGACTCAAAAACTGTTCCCGATTAGGATATCTACTGTTAGACAAATGAATTACTATAAAATTCATTACAACAATTTATTTATATTTACCCTTAAAAAAAGGTTTGTAAATTTTATATTTAATTTGTAATAAAGAGTTATTTGGATCTTTATATAGTGGATGACGCAGTAAAATTTACTTTCAATGAAACTACTAAACAATCTTTACACAGAACATTATATAAATTATGTTTTTGGACATTGAAAAAGCGATAAAATTAAGGGTATAGTTAATAATGAACCATAAAAGAAAAATTTCCATGAACTATTATTGCTGTACAGCAGGTCATGTAAAACTAAAAACGTTTATATAAAATATTAAGTAATTCAAAATATGTCAATGACGTGTTGTAAGAGTATAGGTATATATAAAGAAAACAATCTATTATTATTTTCATTTGACAAAGAAGCTTACACAATAGGAACATTTCCATGTGGCTTGTCTTTCATGGATGATTTTACTAAAATTTGACAGTATTTCAAAAGTACCATATTCGACTTGTATAAATTTCTATACGAAATATAACTTATATATTGATGGCCCCTTTCACAGAGAAAATTAGTCTTCACTAGAAATTTGCTGAGTTCAAACAATAATATTTCTGAAAAAATGTTTGAAAGTTAAAAAAACTAATGTATAAAGAATTATGGTGTTTACATAATTATTTTATACAGCATAATTATGACATGCATAAGAGAGTGTGTTGCTGAATAAAATATTATTCATTGAAGATTAACGAGTAGGCAAAAATCTAGATTTGAACTATACTTAACTGTCAAACTTGCTGTTGTCTTAAGGGTCTTGTACTCTTGTCAAAAGTTTTTTCTCGCTTTTAAAAAACAAGTATAGAGTTTTACACACATATATAGAAAAAGGAAAGTGAGGTTTACATTCATCTGGAAAACAAAATATAATACTGGAATTTACAAAAATACTACTCCCACCAAGAAATCCACATAAATACTTGACGTTTTATGAATAATCAACAGATAAATTGATGAAAATATAAAATTTATAACACAATCCTCTTCTCTTCATTGCCCGCAAGTTCCTGTGTTTCTCTTCAAATTAAAAGAGTATTGTTATTCTATTATTTCTACAATAGTAAATCTCTTTCTCTATAACAGAATATATATCGTGAAAATCAGTCTTTCGTCAAAGGGACAATTCCTTTGGAAATATCGGCTTCACTCCACCGCGCTTTACATTTCAAAGAGCTACTGCTAATTGTTCCGTGTTTTCCTTTTCTGCAGCAATAGCTCTTTTTATACTTGAGTAACTATACTCTCCGGTTCTCCATTCCAAATGAGCTCAATTTCAATCTCTTCCAAGTTACAGTTTTCTCCCTCATTAACTCTTAAATACGTATGGAAAAGAATACATTTTCATAGATATTCGTCCATGTAACATTTTAATCATTACGTATATAGTCTCATACATTAGATGGCATATTATCTTGTTTTCACTCAATTGGCAACAAAGGATACAATAGTTTCTTCTTTATGTTCGTTTCACATTCTAGTAAATCACAGAATTTGTTATTTCAAAATAGCAACAAAATAATTAAAATAAACACTTGAATTTTTGAAAATGGAACAGTCTTAAATTCTCATTACATATTAAAACATCAGACTGTTAGTGAATCATTATGTACAAGCATTTAGGTACATTTTAAAAATTAATTGTAACACAAACTCTGCTTTTTGTATCAAATACAACTGCGACACTGAAAATAAATAGTATGGTGTAATGATGGAAGATCAACGCCAGGGATTAGATTCGCTGAAACATTATTGATTGATGTGACACAAATTGTTTTGCGAGATATATTTCATACAACTAAACATTAATTAAAGTAACTGAATATGCACATATTGAAGGCAACATACATTGGTCACATCTATATGGAATATTATAGAATGAATTGAAAAAGCAAAGTAAATTAAAAAATATTATTCGTTAAACAATTTAGAACTATAATGTTTATCTTCAGTATACATCGTATTTTAAGTAATTCTTAAGACCATACTTTAAATACTTATATTTCCATTAGAAATTCGAAACCTGATAACACTTCTTCGGTACAGTAGAGTAACATTAACACCGTTTATACCATTCTATTGTGTATGACTTTTTAATGCATGTTCTTGCAAAGGCCCGAGAAAATACAGTGTTAACATGAAAATTACATGGAATAAGAATTTGTGACTGCGATGACCACAGATCCAGCTGTTGTGTATCACTCAGAGCTAATAATTCTTCCTGCAAGCAGAACCTAATAGTATCATTAATATCAAACTAAAATATTTTACAACTTACTTATTGATAAGTAACCATTTTTAATAAAACTTGAAAAATCTGTAATGATAAAATTGCAAGAAAGATATATAAAACAAGCCAACTTTCCTCTCTTGTATATTCATCGTGCTTTTCTATCTAGGAGTTAAAAAGAGGAGACAGTTAAAAATTGTGTTTAGGTTATTCTCTTCATGGAAGTCGAGTTAGATTATTCTTTCCAAGAAACTTTTCTTTATGACTTTCGACGAGAAACGATTTAAAACAAAATAAAGAGTTTGGAGCTAATGTAAGTGAAGGAAAAAGAAAGAAAACATTTAACGTAATTTAATATACCAGCGCTAATTTTTTTTTATACAGTAGAACTGATATGGTATTGAAAGATCTATCTTATATTACTTTTACTTTTCACACTTGCACTTTTATGTTGTCCTTATAAAATTAAATGGGAAATAATTTATACGAATACATTGTATTATACAAAAACCATTATCACTGAGCAAACTATATTTCTATAAATAACATTGTTTGAGAGATATATTTAATACAGCTAAACATTAATTAAAGTAACTTAATATGCACATATTGAAGGCAACAGACATTGGTCACATCTATATAGATTATTACAGAATGAATTTGAAAAAGCAAACGATGACAAGTAAATTTTAAAATATTATTCGTTAAACAATTTAGAACTATCATCTTATTTTAAGTAATTTTTAAAACCATACTTTAAATACTTATATTTCAATTAGAAGTTCGAAACCTGATAACACTTCTTCGGTACAGTGGAGTAACATTAATTAAAGCCTCCATGTTAATTTTTTTCAAGAAGAGTGACATACTGAAATATTATCATAATATTTATTAACTTTCTTATTGCATATCAGTACTTATACCAGGTTACCAGCATCACTGGTAGAAGAGCGAAAAGGTTTAGAAGACAGGGTGGCATAAAAAAAAACGATGGCACTTTTAAAAATGGAATATTTTCTGACATATTGAAGCTAGAAGCTGGAATTAAAAATCATTGTAAAGAGAATCATTTACTCTTTCTAATAATATTTAATTCTTTACAATCCTAGCCGTATTACGGCCGCTGCGGCCTTATAACTAAGAAGTACACCAAATAAAAGTTGGTAATACCAGCAAATTAAAAAAAAATCTTCATTTTTTCTATAGCTAAAGTAACAAAAAACATTTTATATGAATATTATTATTTAACAATTTGTTTTGGTTAATAATAGCACCCAATATTTTTATCGTATCTCTATTTCTTAATGGTTTACAAAAGGCAGTCAACCTAAAAAGAGAGACGTGGTACTGTGTGCAGAGTATACGTTGACAGGCTGCTAATGCAAAGGCTATGAAATTTTGAGGAATATTTCAGTAAATTATTGGATTCATTGCTAATAAAGACCAATTGAAGGTGTTCTTCAAAAAATATTTTTTGTCATGTTATTACTGCTTTACAGGAAGAAATTGCAAATGTTTAATGTTATACTATAGCGGACAACTTTCACTTTGATACTTTTTACATTTAGGACACTAACTGTAAATATAGATATATATTACCGTTTACTTCATTAAAATCAGTTCAGTGGTTTCCATTTGGTAGCCGATTGAAATGTGTCAGCTCGCTCTTTACATTTAGGACACTAAATATACTTTGGACGAAATGAGATGCTGAATGAAGTTTGAGTATTAAATTTTATTAACCTAATGGTAAAAAATTTGTGGAAAATATGTCGAAAATGGCGATTCTTCTCCTTCCTTTAATAATGTGACCTGAAAATGAAGTGATAAGCATTTCGTTCAAGTTTTCAAATTTGTATAAAATCAGAAAAACTTAGAGAATTAATAGAAATGAGTTACCAAAATGAAGTACGAATATGAAATGTGTTATTCGTACTTCAATTTGATTGCTTATGTTTATAAATCCATTAAGTATCTCACATTTTATAGAAATTTGAAAAGGTTCCCGATATGTTGATCACACTGCACTTTTGACTTTACAAATGTCACTTTAGTTCCTACGTTAAATAGTTTACATTTTTTTTTTTTTTTCAGGTGTGGTTTCAAAACAGACGAGCCAAATGGCGGAAAACTGAGAAATGTTGGGGCCGAAGTACTATAATGGCAGAATATGGTTTATATGGAGCCATGGTTCGACATTCTTTACCTTTACCAGAGACAATACTTAACAGCACAAAGGAATCGGAATGTGTTGCCCCTTGGTTACTGGGTAAGAGAGATAACACGTAGACTTACCCCAGTAGGATAAATCATTCAGGTAAATTGAAATCGAACACAATTTAGTAACCCGGGATTGCAAAAATACGACGAGAAATATTTCAAATTAAAACATTTATTATTATAAATACACCACTTTGAAGTTATCCGGGGCGAGTTTAGATGTTGTTTCTTCGTCTATAATATTATATGGTCTTAGATTAGTATGGGAACTATAAATAATTAGAGGCATCTATAGAAATTTCACACACAAAATGAAACGTTTCTGTGATAAACAAACAAAACAATGTTCCTTACACTTATAAGTACAAAACAATAAAATAAAGAACAGTTTACCAGTATCGTTCATATCAACTCTTATAGTCATTCAAAATCTCCCAGATAAGAGATATGTATTTTTCTGATTTTATTGTTACATCATAGCACACCATGCACATAGATAAATTTTATACTCCATAACAATTTTAGGAAACATCGCTTTATTTAAAAGAAACAATCGACGTTCACACAAAAGCAAAAAATATATTCTGACATAATTATAGTAATCAGTAAAATAATGAAGTGAGGCATAAGATGTATAACATTCTAAGAACATTTGCAGGGAGCAATTAAGTATTTTGAATTGAAGTGTTTTCTCCGTTAAATCAATAACGATTTCTCAATAACAACATCTTTCGAAGTATTAACTCTTGTAATATATTTCACGAGAAAAAAAGTCTTACATCAATAACAATAATGGAATCTGTACATTCAGCGGTACTGCAAGGGGTACAACAAACTTAGGTGTACATCGTACTGCGCGAGTGTGCAATCCCTCGAGTTCAACTATACAGTTGATTTTTGGTAAGAAAAGTAAATAATAGTTTTATTTGCTCTATCTGAAAATATCGGATCTGCTGGTATAGAATGGTTTAAATTGGGATTATTATGCACATTCGGATTTGTTGGATATTATCTCTGGAAAATTCTATTCGTCAATCCATTCACGAAATGAAAAATGAAGCAGAACTGCTTTTGTTATATTAACTAAAACTCCAAAGTTAATTGACTTCGAAAGTGTAAAATTAGCACCTTATAGAATTTGCATTATTACAGTTGAACTTTTAAGAAAACGTAAAAAGTATTATTAGGAAACACTATGAGAGGAGAATTCGTATTGATTTTAGAAGGAGAAACTCCCAGTCGACAAGAAATCACAGAATTATTTATAAACTTACACACTCCGCATTCCTCTGGAACAGCAGTTAAAACAACATACATACGAAATGGTTTCAATTCATACTTACAGTATTGAGTTCAATATATTTTTCTATCACACACTGTGTTTGTCGATTTCTTTTTGTAATTATAAAATAAATAAATTGTGTTCGCTTTCTGAGGGATATTGAGTAAATAAAAACTATTTATTGTATCCTGACAAATTAATGTATATAGGGTTGATGTGAGCAGAAATTCATCTTAGAAGAGGAGTATATTATATAACAACTGAATATTATATTTCATTAATAAAAAAACATATCAATTTTTGTAAAATAGTAGCAGTATAGAACAATGTCAGTATATTCAAATCTTATTTTACTTGCAGATTGTCGCAATATTCCATTTGAAACAGAATTCACATTACGATACTGCTAAACCTTTCTCTAAACTTCAACATAAGATTTTCAAAATGTTTCAGTTTAGATGATTTTAACTTTGATGGAAAGTTTTCATTGTTATTGATATTATATATATTATATTGAATTATAAATTCCTGTATAATAAGTTTAAAGTATTCATTGTACTAAATTGCAACTTCTTGAAAATTTATTCATTTATATAATGGGCTTAAAATTTAAATTGAAATGAATCATATATTAAAAAAATATTTCTTGGGAAGACATTAAATAAATTCGGAGTCGCCTTTCGAAACACCATACATTAGCTTCTTTAGGGTGAAATATATTTAATTATTTTTAGAGGATTTGTAGTTTTAAGAATTTAAGTGATGTTGATAAAATAATAATAAAAAAATGTGTTTAATATATTACTATGCTGCAGCACACCTGTAAACTGTTTCAGGAATAAAAAAAGGTTTTTGGATTTTGAGCAATGCCTTCTCAATACGTAATTATAATTATACACGTTACTGACATTCCTGATGGTCAAGATTATAATGGTTTATGGTGCAGTTTGACCACAAAATGCTTTGACATATTTTCAGAAAGAAGCAGCTGTGGTAAAGTCGGTAATTTTCGGAAGGCAAACATCAGCTTCATAAATTGAATACATGTTCCGACGACAATGTATTTATGTTTGATTTCTTATAATTCTAGAGATCCAAACAGCCCAGAAAAGAGTGGAAGAGTACGTCAGAGCGACAAAAAAATTCCCACATCAAGACTAATGTTATGAGAGATGCATTTAATATCCCATATGACCTCAACGTAAGAGAAAGGAAATAGAAATTATTCAAAAATCACTTTCAAGCTTAAAGTTTATTAACTGACACAGAATATTGTAACCAGAAAAAATTATTCTAATATTATTTCTTTTTCATTCTGAGAATTTCTTTTCTTTACAGTTAGACGTTATATATTAATTATTTATTTATTATTATTATTATTAAAAATCATTGTATTTGTATTGTTTTATTTGCTATTTTCAAAATAATACTCTCCACTCTTTTATCGTGCTAAAAATGTAGACTACAGACTGAAATAAAATTGATGAAAAAATATTATCGATTACAGTTGCCTGTGTTACACATTAACCTTTACTTATTACAGTAATTTTTAATAATTTTTATCATAGTACAGTATAAAACGCAAAAGTGAACTTCTTATTCGAAATCGGTCACTGATCTTTACTGTCTAAAGGCTGATACTGATTTAATTGTGAAAGCAAATTACCATAGTCCTTGCTGTCTCGTGGGATAGATATTCATAATATAGTATAGAAAAATAGAAAATATTGTGGGAGAGATCTGAGTTACATTTAATATTATATACCGGAGATATAAAAACTATTTAAAAAACACAATAACATACAGGGTGATCCAAAAAAATGGGACTCGTCATCTTTATAATGGAATCATTTCTGAAATATTGAACACAGAAAAATAAAAGTACATGAACGTGTGTCTTGTTATATAACAAAACTACTTTTCGACTTAATGTGTTCTGTAAAGCACATTGTAACAATATACTATAGCACAATTATTAAAAGGCGTAGACTAGTAAAAAATGAACACAAATGAAAAATATTGTGTACGGAATGACATTATTTCTACAAAAATATAATTTATTTATATTATTTTAAGTATTGTCACTTTTTAGCTGAAAACCCGAGAAAAACATTGACGTTCTGATATTTTCGTTATTCTCAATGTCCACGGATTACGTTATATACGAGGCCGTATCTGCCGTAATACGTCACCGATTGCTATCAATCCATATATTTTCAGAAATAAAACAACATGCTCTTTCATCTACGTTTTATTTCAACTTTCTAACTTTAATATTTCTGATTTTATTGCATTTCAACCAAGTGTCCCGCTTTTTTTGGCCCACCCTGTATATACAGGTATGTCCTTATACGTTATTTTGTAACATACTATTAATGAGGAATTGATTTTTTTTTGTCTACGTAGATATGTTAAAAAAACGAGGAGAGAACAAATTTGATGAAATTTCTGAACTCTATAAGAATTTTAGCATAAATAAATTAGTTCAATTATAGAATGTAGACATCCTAATTCTGTATGGAATATTGAAATCATTATTATTCCCTTGTCAATCCTCACAGAAATTATAGATTTTATGAAATAAGCCATAATAATACTCTTGCGATTTATTAATAAGTAGAATATTTTTATGGTCATACTGAACAAAAATCATATTATGAAGGTTTTCATTAATAATGTTCGATGAACAGATTCTGTTTCCATGGATGTAAACTGTCTATAGCCACAAGGAGAAGTTTCTTTTCCACAAAATAGCACCTCACGTTATACACCAAAGGAAACTAGCCTGTCTTCACAAATACCTTTTTTTATTTTTCAGAGAGGATCATATTATCAGTGATTGCCAATTGAAAAGTGAGCGCTTTCGAATAGAATGGTTTATATATTTAAACTGGCTATTTGCAAACAGTATCCTTAATTACTCAAGTTATAGATCATGAAGCAGAGAGGTTTTATTATAACTTCAGTTAGTAGTGAAATAATATATGAATGAGAATTACTTAATTAATCAACAACTTTAATTTTTGACGAAGAAAGTAATTTTGAAATAAAATACTTATTCAAGTACTACATAATTTTATTTATATAACATGGGTTATAAAATAATATCATTCAATAAAGTCTCATATAGGAAAAAAAAAGTTTCCTTTCAAAATTACATTTGAATATTATAATTTTATGTCTTTTGCCGATAATAAATTACTATTAATTCAAAGGAAATTAAGGCAACAATGTAAGATTTGTTTCCTAAATTTCCTTTGAATTAATAGTAATATTACCTTGCAATACTTCAAGTAATATATTAATTCTTAATGATAATAAATTATTTTGTGAGTGAATGTTTAATAATATTATTGTAGACCACAGGAGTGTCAGTAATGTGATCACAGCAGCTAATCACATTTTGAGTTGCATTACACAGTACTATTTACATATAGAGAAATTTATTACCCAGTCAAGAACATAAAGCACATTCATACGAATTCTTTCTTTACTTGTAGGTATGCACAGAAAATCATTGGAAGCTGCTGAACAGCTCAAAGAAGACGATAAAGAATATCAGACAGGAAACTCTGAAGATAGCTCACCAAGTGGAAATCACGAAGAACAAAGTAGAAAAGCAGCAGTGGCAGTTGATTTACCTTCTCGATCAACCTCTGACCCAGAAGAATTCAGGAACAACAGCATTGCAGTGTTGAGAGCAAAAGCTCAAGAACATAATGCGAAAATATTAAACGATGCAGTAAAAAGTACTTGTGTGCCACCCAACAACGAAATGCTTTCACATGATGACAATGCAAATGTGACCTTAGGAAGAAGTGGAAATAATGTGGACTGCAGTCAGAATGAGTTGATGTCATCGTCAGACACTTCGTCTTCGATATTTTGAAAAAGTTTATTTGTGAACCAAATTAAAAAAAAAACATTTGCACATTATTCTCTAGTGCACTCTCTTTTAAGTTGCACCTAGAACTGAATAAGAGTGTTAGCTTGTTAGTTATTTATTATGATGACATTCTACAAAATAGTGATGTGATGAACTTCGTGTTTCTTCCTTAATTTATTTTTTATTATTTTAAAATATATATTGTTCAAATAAAAGTGAAGAAAAAGAATTAACAGAAAAAGAATTTTAGACACAGTTTTTTATTCGTATAATACACACTATAATAAAGTCACCATGAAAGAAAGAATAAGTTTACCTAAATTAATGGGCAGCTGATAGTTGAAAGACTGGATTATTATTTAAGATCATTTATAAAAATATTGGGAAATATTTTACCTAGACAAAGATTTCCATGAGAATATTGTATACAGCACTTTACTGATGACATTTTTCAGCATATTATTGTTATGTTTAATATTTCTGAACGTCATTTTTTTTTAAATCAGTATAGTTCAATGTTATATAATCTGAGTCTAAATCTAACGACTTATTATTTGTGAAACTATAAATAGTTAATATCAAAACCGATAAATATCGAAGTTTTTAATACTTTAACTGTTATTTAACCTCAGAAAATATATCCGTAATAATTTTAAGTATAAACGATAAAAACATATTAAAAAACGTTAACTTTATATGCTGGAGCTTTATACAGGGTGACAATTAAGTAATATCACACGTTTTGAACGTTTATAAAAATTGATTGAATAAAGATACATTAATGATTAATATCTTAAATGAAAGAGGACAAATGTAAAATTATTTTGAGATATAATATGCCTTCAAATTGTTAATCGTTCTTGCACAATCTTCGATGACAATGTCTAAAGAAAATGCGCCAATTCCTACTACTAATTTTGCCATCAAAAAATTAATTTTTAATCTACAGGTTTGAAAATTCGAAGTACTGTACAGTACTTCCATTACTTAATATAATCCACTATTAAAAATCTAAAATAGTCGATAAAATTCAATCAGTTTTTACGCTATATGTTTTTTTTTTTTTTCAATGTCGACATTTTTCCTATTCCGTAAGACAAATTGAAGATTTCTCATTCCTGTGTTAAAAGGTAGGAAAATCATGTAATCAGTGTTAGAAACTTGTATTATTTCTTAGTTGTCCTCAGGACAAGTTAATCAGATATTTTACTTGTCCTTCATAGAAATCAGTTGTCCTCAAACTGGAATAAAATTATCTAAAGAATGAAATTACCAATTGGTACCTATGTTGCAATTAATTCAATAGATTATAACTAATGCCTTTGATTTTTTTTTTTTTTTTTTTACTTTTGAAGAAGTTTCTTAGTCTCCTAAAACGAACTATTACTATCTCGTAAAAGATTCCAAACAAACTAAAA
>JAQIWE010002959.1:0-12410 GCA_034698565.1 Campodea plusiochaeta | reverse complement strand
ATTTCACTTTTTTTATTCAGTGTTTCTGTGTGGAGTCAATACTTTTTAAAATGAAATACTAAGACTGTTTTCTAAATCTTAATTAAAATGCCTTTCAGAGAAAATAGAAAATTAAAAAAACTTTACCCAACAGAAGCAGATCACTCTTTTATTCATTTTTGAGTATATTAAAATAGTCAGCAAACAAATGATCCATGTTTCTTTGTTAGTCAGCAACCAAAACTGGCAGAGTAATTGACTGGAAACTTCTCTAAATAAGCTGAAAATATTCAACCTTAAAACTTGCTTACCTATTTTAAATGGATCTAACCTGTTTTATAGAAACCGTGTTTATTAAAAACATTTTTTAAAGTAGTGTTTCCTGTTTACTTGTGATTTTTTCTATTGCCGAAGATTTTACAGAAAACCATTGAAGTTTTTTTTTTAAAAACATCTTTCATTCCCCTGAATAGGTAAGAAATTCAAATTCAAATCCGCTTTCGACACTCACCACCGTTGGCATAACAACGAGCGTCCATACGTCTGCCAGTTATGCATGAAACGATTTGTAACTCGTAGTAAACTGAAGACCCACATGGACACAGCACACGGTGAACCCAAATATGAATGTGAAGTCTGCAAGAAGAAGTTTGGTCGTAAAGATGGATTAAATGTTCATATGTTCTCTCATGCAACTCAGAGTAATTTCATGTGTACGTTGTGTGGGAAGATGTACAGGCAGAAGGATACACTTGCGAAACACATGAAGAAACATGCACAGTTATAAACAAGGTAGGGGTTTGTTTTGGTTCAGATATTCTTTTAAATTGCAAGTATTTCTTGTTAAATTTTAAAGTTTCAACGGAATGTGATTAAAAATTTTTAAACTTGATACGAAATGATGAACTGGCTACGATGCATTAGGAAAATAATTATATTAAAAACGAGAAAAATTCAGTTCAAGTGGAACTTGAAAACCTTTCTCTAACACATTGTGCTGTTGAGACGAATTGTTATTATTTTTTATTCATAGTTTCTACTTTCATAAGTTTATTCTTGTTCATATTTTAAAATACTACAGTTTTTATTAGTCTTTATTACTCCATTTTAACTATGTTAATGAATAAAATAGGCGTGTAAACTTATTTTTTGTTTGCTGAAAAATACATTAATGAGTTTATTACAATAAGCAGAAATGTTACAGGTTATTACTATGTGCTAGGTATTATCACAACTTCATTGTGAACAACCTTTATAAGTCAATAGTTCAAAATTCCTATTTTGTGTAAAGATTATTATTAATAGACAAGCCACTTGTATGAAAAAAAAACTTAATGTTTTAAATTTCAGTTACAACCTTACAAGTGAGTAATCAATATAAAATGAATAGTCTTAGTTACTTTAATTATTGAATTTGTAAGTGAACATCAGCTTATAAGGCTCTAAGTCATTGAAGTATTTGTTTGATGAGATTTAATGTCATAATTGGTGATTCTAAAAGTGGAAGGTCTATATTTAACAAGTAAGTCAAGATAAGTCTCTGAATTATTTAATGTTCAAATTATGTTGGTTATTGACTAATAACATACTTTGTTCATTTTCCTTCGTAAATTGTAATTCTTACAGAAATTTATTTTCTTTCAGTTTATTCATCAATCTGCAAATGAGATCATCACTTTGAACTTCCTGTTAGTTGAACAATTGAACATTTTCTGTTGTAACGCACTTCATAAAATACATATAGACAATACAGAGTAAGTTTCTTCAATGAGAATGACATGTACAAATCGCTATAGTAACCTGTTTGACGTTAAGATGCTATAGATAACTTGCAGTGTGCTTTTTAAACACGAGAATGATCTTTCTGTTTTCAATGTGATATTCAGTACAGGACTTTTCAATGAATTCAGTACAGGACTGACAAAGTAAATTGACTATGATGAAGAATATTTTCCTGTTTTAAGATTAATATTTGCCTCTTTTACAATAAGTGTGTTATGTAAGCACCATGTTTAAAAAAAATTGTCTTATAGTATCCTTGATGTAGATAGTGTACTGGTAAACTGATATAAAGATGCTATTGTACTCATACTGAAACATAATCTGGTATCACACATATATCAGTATTTATAATAATACATTAAAATTGTATTTGTCATTATTAAGTGTTACATTAAGTTATTTCAAAGGTATGTGGATAATATGTATTGCAGTTTCGTTGAGTATTCATTTTCGGAACTACTACATTAGTTGTAACTTAAAAATTATCAATTTTAAATCAAATCCTTTAAATGATTCTTTCTATGTGAATAACAGTTATGTCTAGAACAATGAGTTGTCTCTAGTAATTGACCTAGAAAATGAATTCTTATTGGATTTTAGGCAAAACCTGAACTCTTATGATCTCCAAAGGAAATCGATATATATATTTACAAAAAAAAAATTCTTAAGTTTTTATTTTAGCAAAGTCTCCCCACAAGCTGTTGTTCCCAGTGATGTAATAATTATAAACTAGGCCTAACACACATTATTTATTTCTAATCTTATTCCATTTATGTTACAAATCACAATGACATGAAGGATGACTTAACTAGTGTATACTGTATAAACATCATGTAATGAATCAAAGTTTATTATTATCCACATACTACTGTATTGTAATGTAGTAGTTTAGAATTTGTAAAGGAGAAGGGAATGCTGAAACATACTAAAATATTATATTATTCTTGTTATTTTCATTCATGGGTCAAAGTTTGTTTTCCCTGGGAATTATAAATTTATAATCAAACTTTCGCCTTGTGAGGTCATCATACAAAAAACTACCGGTACGTAGTAATTAACCAAGTTTTGATTATAAAATAATTTTTTTAGTAAATGATGTTGGTATATAGTATTACTACTGCATTTATTGTTTTTTTCTAGTAATTTCTGTATAATAAAGCAGTCAATAAATTTCCGCATTTGTGTTTTGCAGCGTTTTAACTTTCTACTTTTAAAACTTTCTTTTTTCCCTACTGAATGATGTTACAATATCATTTTTATAAAAAAAGTTATTGGAACAATTTACCTTTACGTCAACTTAGCATGCACTTCTCCTTTAAGCACCTTTGTTTTGTTGTATTTTCTTACATATTTATCGCTGTAGCTTGTATATATTATAATAGATATTGAATATGTATTGATCTATTATCACTAAAGAGTTTTAGAAGTTTAAAATATATAAAAAAAACATAATTTCTGTTTTGTACGGTGACTGGGATATACTGTATGTACACCTGTCTATAATTTGTGCACTTTTTCATTCCTAATTTAAGTGTATTGCTGATAATGTTTTACATTGAATTTTTTTTTTAACTTTTAGCAGAATATGTTTGTGATTTAATTTTTACTAACATTATTGTTTATTACAAGTAGCATAACTAATGACGTAAATGTTATCAATGAAAGAATTTGCTTTTCATTATTAGTGACTTAAAAAAAAACTTGGAATTTTTATTTTGTTATGTTTTGCTTGTCATAAAATAAACATGTATGTTTTGACAAATGAGTTTTTTTTTCTGATTAGAAAAACATCTTGACAAAATATATTTAGACTCATAAAATTATGTAGCTTTCACAAAAACTTTCAAAAAGTTCAATTTAAGGCTGTTAAGAGATTTAAATTTTGTAGTTGTCAATATTAAAAGAAAATAAGTACCACTGTGTTAGGTAAGCATCAGCATTTAAACATATTGAAATCTGCATAAAATATTTTATTAAATGGAAAAGTAATACAGGATAAAATATTTTTATTAAATGAAAAAGTAATAAACGACAACAATATTGAAACATTTTAACTTACGATTGACTGTGAAAATCTAATTTTGGTTTAATTTTTTTATCATAGAAGTCAATCAACATTTTGAGTTTCATTGTTTTAAATCCTGTATATTGTTCAAGTGGCATCAGAATATTTTGTAAAAATATTAACAACTGAGCATATTCCGATGGATATCTTATGTTAAGAATATAATACAAACAGAAACATAATATCACAGATTTTTCAACAGTACAATGTTTTTCAAGAGTGATGGTTATATCATTAAATTTTATACATTTTTCTTCAGAAGTGTAAAATACTTTTGGTCCTATTGTGACTTGATCTTCTGGTGTACTGGAACCCTGCGAAAACGAGAGAAAATAAAATGTCTTAATGGAAAGTTTGAGAAATTGTAACAAATTAACAAAACACATTCTATATTGCACTGTAATTCTAACTATAGTCGACTGCTGCTATAGATCATTCACAAAATAATGAAAAATTTTGCAACTTTGGAGCCACCATCTCATTATAATTGAAGGATGATGACTTTACATTACAAACTTGTTATAATCATAAGTGGTATAAAGTCCCAAGAATATAAGTAATGTTTATAGTTGAGAAAAAAATGTTCAGATGAAATAATATATACTTAAAGAGTAAAATTAAAATTCTGTTGCCAATTCTCTGACAAGTAGCATGAAAATAACATCACAGAGAATTGGAAATAGAAATTTTATTTGCTCTTCAAATTAATATAATTATATTAGCATAGTATATTTTAGTACAGAAAATAGAACTAAATATTCTATTTGAAAAATTTACATTTCACCAACACTGCTTTCCATGTATTATGATTTTATGCAGTTATGATTTGGAAATAAAAAAGACTTGTGAAAGTCTCAACGAAATCAAAATTGAGTTGTAAAAGAAAATATATTGAAATTTAAAAGAATTTTAAAGGCATCATTAAACATGAATATTGCTAGTCAATTACAAAATATGTAAAATAAAGTACCATTGTAAGCAGTGGATGTTTTGATGATTCTACTTTAAGAGCTTCTTCTAATGTTGATACAGAAACAATCCTTGGATATTCTCTCTTCAATCTTAATATAACATATTTCAATATTTGTTCACATTCTTTCACTGATTTACCAAGCCATAATGCAGATTCCCATGTTAACTACAACCAATATAAACAATAATGAGAATTAGAAATATATTACTTTAACTTCACAACTTGATGAAATATGCTTAACTTGAGAATCTACCTTCAACTGTCAATATAAGTACAAACTTAAATGAACTAGGTTTATGGTTACTATTTTTACCTGGTGTACTATTGTATAGTACAGTTCCTACAGTATGTATTTTACAAGTTTTAACTGAATAAAGAACAATCTTTCAGCTAAGCAAAGAAAGGCCTAAACTATAAACTGTTGTAGTATTTCAACTACCTATTAGCAAAGATCAATTTAGAAAACAGCTTGTGCTACAAAATATTCTGCTAACTGCTTTTATACATATGAATTAAAGAAGGTTGGTCCCACTCTGCATATTTATAATTAGTATTTATTTGATCACAACTGGTTTCAGAGCATTACGCTCCATCATCAGGTGAATCTACAACAAAATTACAAAACAAAAAATAAATTTAAAAATATACATAACAAATCTAACTATAAAAATGAATTTCTCTTCATCAAAATACAAAACAGATAAGGCCTACTTTCTGCAAATAAACTAAAATGACATACAAAAGAAAAAAATATTCAGCAGTCAAATATATACAACTTATGGATAATATAATTATTATAAATATAAGAATTGAAGCTTTTATACAGTTAGCAAACATGTTAAAAGTTCCATAATAATCACAAATGATTACAAAACTTCTTGAAAGAGTTGTACGAAGAATAACTTGATGAACACAATCTTATTACAAATGCTCACATATCTTAAGACTTACTGTTATTTCATTGGTGAGATAAAATGGAAGTGAACTGCTCTTCTCTTCTTTTCTTTTCTTAAATGTTTTCTGTATTAACAACTTGAATCTTGGTGAACTATAAAGTGCTTCTGTAGTGAAGGTAACTTCAACATTTTTAAAGATGTCTTCAAATGTCTGGAAATAAAGTAAGAAAGAATGTAAGTAAGCAGGTAACATTTGAAACAAATACAAAATGGAAATGCAATTAACTTTTGCTATTATGGTACCAACAAGTAGAGTAATAATAAAACTATAACTTATGCAGTGCTTTGATCATTTTCTAATATTATTAAACACATTAAAATATTTTACTTATGAAGAGGATGTTCTTTTTGTAAGGCTTATCTTTCAGTAAAAACTTTGAAAAAAAATTAAATCTGGTGCTCACAATGAATTACAATATGCATTTTGATCATTTACTCTAATATACAGTAATATTGTGTTCATTAATAATCAGGAATTTTAATTTTACAAAGTTCTTGAAATAATTTATTAAAATTTCACAGTTAAAAGAAAAAAAAACAGTTAAATTATAGTACACATGTATAATGAATGCTCTTAACATAGAAGTTTTATGTAATGATTTGCAAATTATTCAGAGGAAGACATTTCCAAGTTTCACATTATTTACCAATAATTCTTCATAAGCTTGTTCTTCAGTCATTTGTGCCACTTCAGCTTCATCATCATTAATTGAACTTTTCACTGATTTATTTACACTACTAGATCTACCTTTGGATTTTCCTCCTGTAGTTGCTGCAGATGATTTCCTATTACCTTCACGACTTGATTTTCTTGCTAGAGAATTATTTGTAGGTTCAGGAAGCTGAAAAGTTTATATTTACCATTCAATTTTGTTGCTGTTTATTAACTAAAATAATTATATATGAGAAATTTGTTACTTTTATTCAACTTCTACAAGACTGTTCAGTGTTCATTAACTGTTCAAAGAGGTCTATAATTTACAACCATCAGTTACCCAAAATACTGCAAGGAAAAAAATCATAATGAAAACACGAAATTTGTAGCCTTCTCTGTATACTGTATATTATATAATTTATTGGCAACCAGTTTCTCTACAATAAATTATATAATATATACAGAGAAGGCTATAAATTTTGTGTTTTCATCCACTACACTCTGTACTCTCGAAATTATCGTTATCAAAAAAAAATCATACCTTTTAACTGAGTCACAAGGTTATTCATCAACTATAATTAATGTCTGCAAGTACGTAGAAAACAATAAATTGTTAAAGGGACTGGACAGTCATTTTTCTACTTTTTGAGTTCTGTCAATAGTATTTTTTAAAAAGAATGAACAAAATCGGTCCAGCCATTTTGGAGGTACGCCCAGATGAAGTTCACAGATAACTCACTGAGTTACCTGTGAACCTCTATCCAAAATTTTTCAAAGCTTATAACTTGTGAATCATAAGTCGTAATTTGATCATTCTTTTTTTTAAAGTCTTGAAATAAAATTAATATATTTAATAAAACCAATTTGGTTGTTGTGAAGCTATTAAGCACTGAGATCCAAAAATTCTCTTCACAGGTAACTCTCCTCATGCTGTGTTTTACAAATCGCCTTATTTCATGAACGGAAAATAGTAAGATGATAATTTTTATACCAAAATTAATAGAAAAATTAGTACTATCAGTGCAATAAAATAAAAGGAAATCTATATCGCCATCCAGTTCCTTTAATATGTTACGTCAAATATACAGGCTAAATGCTGTGATTGTGTTTCATACATTTTTAATGAGTCAACGTTCATAAGCCATAAAAAATAATAAAGGTTCAACTACTGGTAACAGTTTGTATTTTATTGATACAGTATATTATATTAATAATATTCCTTACTGGTACTAGATTCTGCTTCCTCCTACTTTGCTTATTACTGTTTAGTTTGTTAGCATCCCATGTCATATTTGGATATCTTTCTAACAATAGAGTAGCTAACCAATCATATTCAACACGAACATCAGATGTGGAACTAATACCTTCACTTCGATGATACGTACTGAAATTTTAATCGTGAAACATTAATTTTGTATGACTGTACCAGTTTCATGTTATTACAATACTTGGCTCATTTATTTTCCATTGACAAATGTAAAAGTGAAATTGCCTCATTAAATAAATAAAGTATTATTTTCAGTCCTACAGGTTCATGTTATGCCATAGTAATTAAAAAAAAAGCTTTTTTTTAAATAAATATATGAGAAAAACTTTGTACCATTGGAGTTTCTTCTATCATAATAGAAAGGGAAATTTCTTTATTTTGCTTTAAAGCAATAAACGTGATAGCAAGGTTACTTAAAACCGTTAACAGAAATAATTATTGAAATGATTAAATATTTGTAAATGCATCAAAGACAAACTTCCATTAAAAATATACAGGTATTAAAATAATAGACTACACTTACTCTAGAAATGAAAGTAGAAATGTTCTGAGGTTTTTGGAAACTGCTTCAAACTGTTCTCTGTCTATAGTACCCTCTAACAATGGTGTAAATTCATCAGGGAAATCCAAAGCATCAAACTTTGACTTCCATTTTGGATATTTTTGAGGTTGCTTATTCTAGAAATAGAATTAAACAGTATGTGACAGTATTGTTCATCATTAAAGTACTGCTATCAAAAGATTGTACAATGAAACTACAAAAAGTATTAGTATCAGAAAATACTACTAACTTATAACATATTTGTACTTCGATACAGTTTTAAGGATTATTTGAACTGAGATACTATTAAAGTCTGAAGTAATAATTTATCAAACTACAACTTAAATTTACATAAAAATTCGTAAAATGAACTAGATCATAAACAAAATACCCAATAGGGCAAATTCTTCCCTTTACCAGCAGGTCTACACTTCTAAAACAAAGTTCAAAGAGTCTGCGGTATATGGCAATGCTAACCAGCCAGTCGGTGTAATTCTGATGGAGGCAGTTTACAGTTGAAGCTCTTAATGAATGTTGAACTTTCACTACTAGCGAGTGCTGATTGGTGTCACCGAACTGATATCTACTGCAGACTTCCGAAACTTTCTTTCGGAAGAGTATATGTTCATGTATTGGATCTGTCTTATTAGTTATTTCGTCTGTGTTCTAGATTAGCCTATATATCATAACTTTAATAAGAACAGATTCAAAACTTTTAACATGACTGTGTTAAGATGTTTTTGAATGTTAAAAGTTTACTGCAATCCAAAAAATTTGAAATAAGTTAATTTAATTTACTTACTGGCTTTGCTGGAGTCAGTATTTGAATTTCTTCTTCTGCATCAGAAGATGAGCCTGTAAATAACAAAATAACACATTTTTATCATCATGGACATACAACATCTAATACATAGACCAAATAACTTAGTATGATATGATAAACCAGGCATCACATATGCTGCTCGTCAAGCAAAGTTCCAGTAGTCTGCAGCAGATGGCAGTTCAGTGACATTCTGGCCAGACAATCTATATTCTCTATTTCCCTGGTAGTGAAAGTAAATAAACCATTATAAGTCTTAACTATGAACGATCTCTATCAGGAGTACACTGATTGACATCTGCTCTAGACTACTAGTTCTTTGCTTTGGAAGTGTAGACACAGAATTTGCCTAATATGGTATTTCGTCTATGAGCTGCTATCCATTTGTGGCCAAAAAGTATTTGGTTCTATTTTCAAGCAGCAATATCTCAAAAACCGTATGACCTAGAGACCTGTATCTACCACCAAATTAAAGCTTTATCTATTCTCTTTCCAACAATGTATGGGTTGTTGTATCAGATACGACAAATTCATAACCATGGACAATTTACAAATAAGTACCAAAAATAAAAGTTGTAAAATGAATGAAAGTGAAAAAAATTGAATAAATTAAAAAATGTTTTAGAGTGTATTTTTGCTTTTACATGTCTACATTTACCTCCTAAAAGGTTGAAAATAGCATAGAAACAGAAAAGTTCTGCTTACTGTTCTTTTAAGGAACCGAATGTGAAGGACAGAAAATTACTATGCACACGGAATAAATATAATCAAAATTAGATTTCAATATTAATTTCAAGGTAAAGAAAACTATTGAGTGCTGTGAGGGATGAAGAGAGTCACCATGTTGAACTTCGTAATCAAAAATAAAACTTTTACGCCATTATAATCCAAGAAGAAATATTTTATCTTCGTTTTCTCATTTTACAACTTTTATTTTTAGTACTTATTTTGTAAAACAGTGTTGGTTATGAATTTGTCATATCTGATGCAATAACCCATACATGATGGAAAGAAAATTGATAGAGCTTTAATTTAGTTGTAGATACAGCGGTCTCTAGGTCAAATGATTTTTGAGATATTGCTGCTTTAATATAGGACCAAATACTTTTGGACCAATCTGTAAATAACATACAGTAACTAGGCCTATAATAAAATCACTTATCTGTACCATTAATTTTCAAAATTAAAGGAATAAAATTGTAGGCTCTAGAATTGCATATTTTGACAAAAGTTATAAAATCAGTACATATAAACTAAAATTTTCAAAGCCATTAAGCCACAAATATTAAAAAGAAATTCCCAAGAAAATTGAAATAATAACAATCATTCAACAATACAGCACCAGAAACTAAATTTAGTTTACAAATTTTATGATGAAAGAATTGCTGTCACAGTCAATCTTAAAAATTAAAATACAGAAAAAGGAATTGCTTGGGAGATATTAAAATTAAATAAATACCACTCGTACATCCATGGTACATATGATTTTAAGGTACCTGTATTTGTTAAATTTTACACATCCTTGTACTTCCGACATTAGTATTCAAAATAATGAATACTTTGCCATAAACTATTAGTTCACATTTCTATTTTAAAATCATTTTTCAAAAATAAAACTTAAAAAAAGGCTGTTTAATAGTAACTATTGATAAAGCTCTCCTCCTTTATAAACGAAACAAATGAACTTACCAATTTTCTTATGATGTGCTGGTGAATGTCCACAGTTCAAGCACCATCCTGCAGCAAGACTACCAATCTGTGAAACGTCTCTAATGTAGAAATATTCATCACATTCACATCCACTGATTGTACAGGCACCACGTTCTATATTCTTTAAATCTTTATTGGAGCCAGGCACAGGAGAATCGGATATCACAATACCTGAGTAGCAAAGAAAAAGAGTTTTTACACATACTGGTAATAAATATTTTTTACTCATAAACATAAAATATTTTGCTATAACCATAAATTCATTTATTCTTTAACACTTTGACTGCCACCGACTCCTTTGGGCGTCTTCAACTCATGCTATTTAAATCACCTCTCACACACATGGCATCTGGGAAGGGTTCCTTGATTTTTGGTTGGCAGTTAAAGTGTTAATAATTAATACATTATATTGAAGTATTGCGAATAAATGTTAATAATTAATAATAATTAATATATGAGATTTCTTAACATTGAATTAAATGATTATTTAACACTTTTAATGTCTTTTAAAAGTACTGAATCTAAACTCAGAACTAATGTTTATATTTCTTTTTTCTTTCCAGAAACTGAAGACCTACCTGAAGCGAAACCAAAATCATCGCTAAAATCCAAAATTGAATTGTGTAAAGTTGTGTACCTGTAAAAACTTTTAAACACTGTTTGCGTGTGTGTGAGTTTTCGTTAGTTATTTCATAGAATAATCGCTACTCATTTAACAATAGTTATCGTTACATTATACGTTAAAACTCTTTTAGAAATAGTTTTATTTTGTTTGGTGCAGTGCATTCCAAAATGTTTTTTAAGCAGATAAAAAATCCATTTTTGACCATTTAGAATAATTATAGACTACACCAGTCGAATTCCAATTCAAGCTAATAAAATTACTGAATTTGAAAGTACAGCAATGTTCAAAGTTTGAAATTGCACAAAGTTGTTTATTTGGAATAATGATACAGAAAAGGTTCATAACTTCTGATTAAGAAATCTGGCTTTAACCCTTCAAGCCGTTTTATCTCTAATATTTCTTTTTCCCAAAAGATCACAGTTAAAATTCAAAGAAACTACATCAAAGAGCGAGTTTCCGGCATTTTTAAATGCCTTTGCAGCAGCAGAAGTTCATTTTTATAAATATGCCGCCAGAAAGCAAAAAAACGCCGGAGTATTTTGAAAGATCGTCTCCGATTGGTCTAAAACCGTCAAAATAGTTGATCGATACCATTAGTACCCAATCAGAATCATTGATTCAAAGAATACACTACAGGTAGAGAATAAATTAACATATTTATACCCCGTATATCTGAATTTGAATATTTAAAATAAAACGTGACTATTTGAAATTTACTGTTTTGGAAATTTTACATGACATTTGACTTTTTTTATTGTTTTTTGCGATATTTTCGATTAATAAAAGACCAAGAAGTCAAACTATTACAAGTTAACAAGTTACAAAAAGTAATAATTTGACCTTGGGCTTTCATTATTATCAGAAATATCGCTGACAACATTTAAAAAACTTTGTAGTATGTAAGATTTGTTTCAAAACTTATATACCAAAAGCAATTACTAGTAAAACTGAAAAATTATATTATCTATTTGAATGCTGAAAAGTCAATTTTTCCCCCTGCTGACTCAGCAGAAAGTACATCATTCCCACACTCATTT
>JAQIWE010002958.1:0-12416 GCA_034698565.1 Campodea plusiochaeta | reverse complement strand
AATGAGTTTACAATAAACTTGAAAATTTACGGAATAATTCTGTATTACTGTCTGAGTATAGAGCCTTCTTCAATATGGATTATCAACAATCTCAGCCTATGGGTTTCCACGATTTCTTACGCCATAAAAAAACATGAAAAAATAATGTAAGAAGAGTGATCCATACCTGTATAATTCAACAAACACTTCGAAAGGCTCTGATGCGTATTTCGTCTTCAAATTCTTTACTTCATGCATATCGCAATGACTTTTATGTGAAAGATCCTGAAGACAATCCTGCTCTTTTTCACCTTTACGGGTATCCAAGTATTTTCCTGAAGTATCAAAGTCTTTCTCCAATAGAAACGCATCATATCTGATGAGATCAGGTGTTCTGTATCCTTTTTTATACATTATTTGCAATGCAGCTGACGATCTTTCTGAATTCTGAAAGACTACATCCAAAACATATTTCGATTCTGTATTTTCTACTGGAAATTGTGGTGTCTGAAGCCGTGATTGCCCTTCAGTTGACGTGAGGTCCATTTTCAACAGATTGTAAATCAGGAGTCTTTGTTGATAAACTTCAAGTATATCGTAACATTTTCGACTAATGTTTACAGCAAGTGTCGATTGAAGCGTGAAGACGAAACACAGCAACAAAATCTGAAATAAGAAAAAAGAAAGAATTAAAGGGTTTCTTGCAGCTAAATTGACTGTTCTGATATTATAACATAATATTAGTCTTCTTGATATAAATAACTCATACTGTATTATTTTCCTTACCTCACAAAAATCATCAGTTGTCAAGATATTCATCTTAGAAAATGCAAAAAAATTAAGGTAGTGGAGCACGTGTGGCCGAAAACGAGACAACTATACTGTTATGTCTATGTGAATAAAATGATTAATTTGCATCATTTTTATGTCAGTTTTGCTACTACTTAATAGATATGTGTCCTGATATTTGTTTTCCAGTGAATAATTTGCATATTTTCCCAAGGTAGCGAAACTAAGCAGGTTGATTTGTGCTACCTTGTGGAATAATCTATCGACTATATAAACAGAAATATCTCTTGATCAGTTTGGTCAAAAATGTCAACATTTTTGTAAAAATTCTTCAATAATGTAAGGTCCAAGAAAATCACAGGAAGCGGTTGAAATTCATTGACTGCTGGTAACTCTTTAATGACATTATTTTATAGTTATTTTTGAAAATGATTGATTATGGGTATTATTAACCCTATCTGATAGTTTAAAATGCGGACTACAAGTTCTTACTACAATATTATAGAGTACTTCCATCTTCAAAATTAGAATGCAAAAATATAAATTCTGGTGGTAGCTTGATGTCTTTGCTGATACTTTGTGATACTGTAGAAAAGACAACGCCAAGATAAAATTGTTAAAGGGACTGGACAGTCAATTTTCTACTTTTTGAGTTTTTAATAGTATTTTCTTTTGAAATTTTTGATGATGTAAAAAGAAAAAGAGAATGAACAAAATCTGTCCAGCCATTTTGGAGATACACCCACCTTAAGTTCACAGACAACTCACTGAGTTACCTGTGAACCTCATTTCCAAAATCTTTCGAAGCTTATAACTTGTGAACAGTAAGTCGGAATTTGATCACTCTTTTTTTAAAAGTCTTGAAATAAATTGCTTCAGTTAATAAAAACTGTATGGTTGTTGTAAAGCTATTACATGCTGAGATCCAAAAATTCACTTCACAGGTAACTCCTCTGATGATGGTTTTTGGGTCATTCCATGTCAGTTCATCCAGGCCATGGCACCCACCATCTCCGATTTTTCTGAAATTTGGTACACTTATTGTACATATAAAAAAACATAATTGCTCCAAATTTGAACTCTCTAACCCTATTGGTTGCGGAGAAATAAGATAACGTATTTTCCTGGATTTTAGGCTGTTGAACGCCAAAATTTCACACCTAGAAGGGCTCTTTTTCAAGAAAATATTCTCTTTTTCAGGACCTAGGGGACCTACAAACATGAAAATTTGTATATATAACTGTAGGCCTATATATATTTTTATTTTGTAATGCCATATACTGTATATTATTTATAAAAATATTTTGATAATATTATTTTCAAAATATCAATTGTTACCAGTATAGGGGAAAATACAATATTTGTTTAATACTGTAACTAGGCCTAGTGTTAAAATATCAATAGAAATAATAAGTTTCTCAGTCACTTTCAAAGCATAAAGCTGGTAACAATGAATGAAATCGATAAGAATGGATGAAGCTGGCAACATTGTTGAAGAGGAAGAAATCATTATTTTGGTGTACATATTTTACAAAATTGATGTAATAATACCAAATTTAAAATAAATTGACTATGTATGTAGGCCTAATTATATTTTCATAATAATTATTAATTTTAAGGCAAAATACACAGTTGTATTTGGTTACAACAAAATTAAAGAAAATCTATTTTGCTGTCCAGTCCCTTTAATGAAACGTTTTTTCCGTGAGTTATACCAATTCAGGGCTCCGCAGAGACAATTTTAGTTTCAGAAATATCATTGCACAACCCATAGAGTAATCTCCATCATGAAACTTTTGCAAAACTGTTTTCATTGCAGTCTAATGCCATTTAAAATTGATTTTTCACTGTTTTTGGATCCCGACCTCTAACCGCCCCTGATTTCATTTTTAAGTAAATTTGTTTACGTGATACAAAAATATAGAATTAAGACTATAGGCCTTTATTCTTTTTTAATTCATTAAAATCGGTTCATTGATTGCAACTTGGCAGCCGATTGAAACGTGTCAGCTTGCTCTGAAACACCCTGTATTTCAAGTGACAAACTTTAACTGTGCCTGGTTTGTAAACATAAAATATTGTTGTAAGTTTTAAAATTGTACAAAACAAATTTATAACTAAAATCAGTGTTAGATACCGTATTCATAAAATCACTGGAAACAAATCAAGCTACTGTGCTATTCAGGATCAGGTTCACTTGAATCATCAGAGTCCGTTTCTGGCAGACAGCAGTTTCTCGTTTGACCAGAATGTGGCATATTATAATATTCGTCGTGGAATTCTGGACGAATCACCATATCTGTGCACAAAGTAGTCAGATCTAAGTTGTATTTTTTCACTGAGATTGGCTCTTGACTCTTATACGCATTTTTAAGTTTAAGTTTTCTGGGATTATGAGTCTGTATTTGTGTCTGTTTAACGAGTTTTGGAGTTAAGGAATACCAAAAACTCGCTGAATGAGTTTTTTTAAGAAATTGTAAACCACGTAAGGCAGACCAGCGAAATTTGATGTTCGAGTTGTTTTTCATGTTGATGGGAAAGCGAAATATTATTTTCTGCTAACCCATTATCTTAGGAGCTAACAGGGTCATATTATCAAAAAAATAATAAAAAATAACTTTATAGAATCAGTAAAAGGGAGCTATGTGACCCACATGGCTCCTTTTTGTTGATGAATACGTAAATAAGATTTGTATCAGTAATAAGTAAAAAGGGGCCAAATAGCCACTTGGCTCCTTTCTACAAATTACAAATGCGATGGCCCCTTAAAAATAGGCAAACTATCTCTGTAATTGCTGTAGATACAGGTGTCTCCTTGTTACAGATCACAGATATGGTTCTTTTGAACCTATTTTTGCAATAAAACCCATTTTGACAAAAATGGCGCTTAGCTCCTTTTTACAAAAAGGGGGCGATATATTTCAGCCAGGTTGTTATTGTTCTAGGGGTAAAATTACAAATTTTAGTGTTATACTATTGCTGACAACTTTTATTTTGGAGATACTTTTTAGCTTTAAGGCCGTAAGGCTCTGATTATTAGAAAGCCATATATTTTCAATAACACTATAAGATTCTCTTTCCATTCGTCGTTCAATTCAGTTTCTAGCTTCAATATTTCAGAAAATATTCCATTTTTAAAAGTGGTGCTTTTTTTTTTTCTTGCTTTTTTTTGCCCATCCTGTATATTGTCTTCAATCCATCCGCCCCTCGCGAGAAACAGTTTCGGTTGGATGGTGGAGATAGGTAAAGAATAAAGAAAAAAAAATCTTACAAAAATAAGTCACAACTTTAATTTTGAATCGATCGATCTTAAAATTTCACGAATATCGATAAATCTGATAACAACTACATATAAATGTACTTTATTAGGTCATTTACTTATCTAACATTATTTTGTAATTGTAACAAGAATCCAATAACGACTAGAAATAGGTATAGGGAACCATATTCTTATTCGAAGAGCAATTTGTTTTATCCAGATTCCAAAGACTGACATATTGGAAACCACAGCCACTATATATGAAGGCACTTGCAGTAATTATAAAAAAAATCTTATGATGGCTGATGTAAATAATTATACTTTGTAAGGTACTGACTATCAAAATTTCATCAACATCGATTATAATATTTATAATTATCAACAAGACAGTATTATATTATAATAACTGTGTTAATTTAAATATCAATAATAACTTCATAGTAACTCTGCTCTTTATGTACTGTAATTTTATTTTCTGAATGGAACTTTTTATTTATAAATATATTTTAATACAATATACTAATATGTGGTATACAACACTTTTCAGTTTATTATGCTTGCACATAACTTATTATTTACTTCGAAGGCAACAGCAACATTCAATAATAAAAATTGAAAAACTGACTGCTAATCCGATTAATAGTATACTCAGAGTTGAAGCTACATTTCTAAGGCTAATGGTTTTTATTAATTTAGATTCCTCTTCCGTTTCCTTCAATACATTTTTAGATAACTCAGAAATAAAATACTCCACAACAAATTTCTTGAGAATAGCTTCGTGCAATCCATATTCATAGAAACTTCTGAAACCTCTGTGAAATACGTGAATATATGGTGAATCCTTTTTGAAAATATAAGAACGGATAACCAAATTCACAGACTCTCTGCTCCATATTATTTCTTCTGAGGTACATTCTTTAACCCAACAATACAGCTCCATGTATAACTGAAATTCAAAATATATTATTTAATTACTGATGGCACTAATTTTTTTTATGCGTTCCGTATCTCTTATTGAAATCTGCAGAAAATATATCATAGGATAATTCGCATTACGTTTCTGTAAAACCCTGCTCGACCGAAAGATGTATACGAGATCTCGTTTTAATGATATAAAAATCAGATGTTCAATAACGTTTTGATTATCTATTATAGTAACAAAATGAGAAATTTCTATACAGTATTTATTCGTTAAAGGGACTGGACAGACAAATAGATTTTCTTTAATTTCATTGTACTGATATTACTTATTTATTCATTATTTTTAGTATAAAAATTATCAGCCTACTATTTTTCATTCATGAGATATGGCGATTTGTAAAAATCATCTTGAGATCAGTTACCTGTGAAGTGAATTTTTGGATTTGCGTATCTTATAGCTTCACAACAACGAAATAGGTTGTATTAAATAAATCAGTTGATTTTATGCCTTTTAAAAAAAGAATGATCAAATCCCGACTTATGGTTCTCAAGTTACAAGCTCAGAAAGATTTTGGAAATGAGGTTCACAGGTAACTCAGGGAGTTGTCTGTGAATTTCAAGTGGGCGTATCTCCAAAATGGCTGGACAGATTTTGTTCATTATTTTTTCAAAAATCATCTAAAATTTCAATAGAAAATACTATTAACAGAACACAAAAAGTAGAAAATTGTCTGCAGTCCCTTTAAATTTTTAGCAGTTATAGATAATACGTAATTTTAACCTATTTTATCGAGAATAGTCGTTCATGTTACTGTTTCGAATATGTCAGTACTGAAATCAGTATAATTATATTTGGATAATTATGGACTTTTCACTTCTTTTGAGTGACTTAATAAAAGGATAAATCGTACTAAAAGTTATCAACATAATTGTATTTTTGTATGTGCAAAACATGTGAAAAATCCTGACTTTGAAACCTGTACGAATATACAGCGAGTTCTTAAAACAAAAATAAAAGAAATTGCAATGAAATCAATCATATTTTTTAAGGTGAACTAAAATTATTATGACAATTAAGATTAAATCAAAAGTATTCTTCCTCTCTCACCTTCAATCTCATTTTGAGACCAATGCAGGCAATTTTTGTCGATCCCCCTCCAAGTGCTTGGGCGCAAAAATATTCAGTCCTACCACTCAAAGCAATTTTTCTAAAAATCCTTTCATACAAATCATCATCTGCATTGCCTTTAGTACAATTCTGGAAATACCAGAAGTCCAGATTGGTTTCAGTTACCAATAGGATCTCATAATCTGAGTAGGACAATTCTTCAAATGTAGTTGGAGGAAGGTAGTATTTCGCTGATAAGATGCAGTCCAGCAGCTTACTTCTGTATGCAGTGGCAATTACCAATGCAAAATACATCCAACACACTAAGAATGATCTGATTGAAGTATCTGTGATTGGAATACTTCGTTGAAATACATCTTGTTCCATTCCAATGCCGAATACTAATCTAGTTGGGTCTATTTTCAGATGAAGAAGAACTGAAATAAATTTAAAATCAGTGTTACACAATCCAGCAAGTCCATAATAGTGGATTTCATATTACATAAACATACATTGATAACTATAAAAATATGTTTTCAGCTTTATTTTGAGGATAAAGTTCTGCTACAATGCCAACGGGGGAATATGTTCCGTCATACGAAGTTTACTATTAGTACCTATATCATTAAATTGATTTACTCCCGATTATATGAAATAATGGAAGTAAAAAAAACTAACTTTTATTGTTTACTAACTAAAAAAATATTTTTTTATTCCTTCGCCATCGAACAGAATTGCGGAAACAGCAAACAGGACAAAAATGGTTAAATAGAATAGTAAATTTGCACTCTGAAGTTTTAATTTATTTCATTCTCGTTCGACAACTTCGTTTTGCAAGATATTCGAGGTCCAGATTTGTTAAATGATTCGGAACAACTGAATCTAAAGGATTATGAAAAAGAAGGCAATTAAAATCCTGTCAGACTGTGCCTAATGAAACTTATAAGGAAATAAGGAAAACATCTTTCACTGGAATAACGTTCATCCTCATCGAAAACTGGAGAAATTGTAAAAAGAAAAAGATAGGAAATTATTCAAATCGATCCTGAGCCAGTTGATCTGCTTAACACGAAACATTCTTCCTATTCTTTGGTCTTCTTCATTATTTTATTTATTTTTAGGGCTTTTTCATAAATATTTCCAACCTTGGAGTTAAACTATACGCTCCTCCAGATGATGCACTGTTACAAATTGTAATATAACAATGAAGTATATTAAGATAACAAAGTAGGCCTATTAATTGTAGTCTGACAACAAATCTTGGTTATAATTAAGTTAGGTATATTCGTATTAACTAATCCTATCACGTCATATATATAGGAGATGGTAAGGTAAAATAAACTATCCCGCTACATGGCATGAACATGAAAGCACTTGGGAGTTTGTGTGTGAATCTGGGTCCATGAATCTTTCTTTCTATACCGACACAGAATACTGGAGATGATGCAGTCAGCACTAAGTTTGGCTATAACTATAAAGAGTTTTCACCCCTGGTAACCCACTAATTAAGGTTGGATGAACTCCAGCAGTTTTTTCGGACGTTTTGCAACACCTAAATAAATTTAGCACCAATCGGGATCGAACCCAGGACTTTCAAAAAGCGCTAACAGGCAAATCCAGGATTTATTATCACCACCTAAAGCAGTATGGGCATACATATGGTTATATTCAAAACCTAATTATAAAAAGAGAAACTACGCTGCCACACAAATTATAGTCTAACTTGTAATCAAATTGTGAAATAGAAAAGGACCACATCTCTACGATACCGTAGCTAAAAAGAAATGATATTCAGAAAGTTATAAGTCAACGTTTCCAGATATGGTTGACCTCGATAGTGCAATATATAATATTTTACTATCTCACTTAAATTTGTACTTTTGTACGTTTATTACCACTATCTGATTATTATTAATACCAATTCCTGTTGATACTTATTCATGATTGTGTTTCTTAGATTTTTAATCTGCTAAGACAATAAACATATTTGATTGAATCTGAATTATTGAATATCTTTTTACCATGTATTTCTCTGCCCACGAGTGCACTACGTCATTATATACTGGAAAAAGTAGTTCTGGTCTCACGGAGAAACGGACAATATATTAGCATTTTACTTACCTTTCAAAATTTTAAGGAAACAACATGATATAAAAATGCTTTTGAAAAACAGCCACCAGACTTCTCCTGATAGTGGTTTGTAGATGGAATTCCACTGTATAGATGATGGAGGCATCTGTGTTACGAAGGTTAAAGTTGTCAACCAAGTATGAGCAGCGGAACTGAAATCTCGAATTCTGTTATAATGAAGTGGTAACTCAGCACCTTCAATCTCTCCACTTTGAATCGCACCGAGTAGCCCATTCCACTTTCCAAGTTCAATCTTTCTTCCAGTTGATTCATAATAATAAGAGCAATCATAAGTGAAATTGTAGTATTGGCTTAAGTCGCTCAAGAAAAATTGCTCGTTGTCGCATTTCATGGCACTTTCGATATTTGTTCCTCCTAAACGGATTTTAGTACCATTCAAATTGAAAATATTTGTGTTCTTATTAGTTATTGTTTGATGTACCGATATACCGGTATCGTAATAGCACACTATCGGTTTGTAGTTGTCGTAACAGTAAATTATCCTTTTCTCGGTATCGTAAGAAGAAGTCATTGGTTTATAGCCAACGTTACAATAAGAAGCATATCTGTAGTTCTGAATTTGTATTAATCCAAAACTAGAAGGCAGGAAAAATAATTTAACCCAAAAGGAAATCATTATATGAAAATTTAACCAACGCTTATTATCACGAACTGTAGTATACTAAAAAACACAAATATATATCAAAGCAAGGAAAAGTGATTTCTTTTGAACTTCTCAATACAATCTTAAGTGCTTTCTTTATATATAGTGATGATTTACAGGTGTATGTGATAACATTCACTTTCATATTTCATTTATCATTGAAGGAAAACACTTGGTTATGATGGTTTTTCGTTTATCGTGTTAAAAAGCAAAACAGAGCGCTATTGTGAAGTTTAAAACATTCAAGTGAATACCATCGGATGATCAGTAAGATTACCAAGCACTTCATGAATAATGTAAATGTTAGTGGTGATTTTTAATCATCATTTCGAAGACAACAAAGGAATTTCCTAAAAACTCGATAATGGTTTGTTTCACAATGGTTGTTTTATTCAACATGATACTAATCTGAACAAATTCAATGCTGTAAGAAATATAAACTTCTCTTTTGTCTTTTTATGATACAATCAATTTCTTTTGAATGGACACTCTACGTTTCCTGGCAATATTTTATTGAAATGTTACATTAAAACATATTATTGCAAATATAATTCATAACTTTCTTAAATAATTTTTAGTGCATTATATTATATTGACACCGAAATCCTTATACATAATAAGTAATCAATGTTAGTTAATAAAAGATCAACTTAGAGATTGATTTTAAATCAAAATGAATTTAAAATCAATCTCTATAATCTGAAACTTCTGTAATACTGCAAATAAACCAATTTCAGTAAATATAATGTATAACGTGCTCGTAATACGTATCGTATTTGTTATGTTAAATTTAATATAATGATTAAGCGACATTTCCATCCTTAGTGAGTAAGAGAGAAAAAATGACAATCAGTATTGCCTGTATACCATAAGTTCACTTCACCTTTTAATAAATTAAATGCTACTTATAGCTCATAAACGAAAATTTGATAAATAAGATATTTCATAAGTATATTTCAAGTTCATTCTTGAATTGTTTATGATTATATCTCCACATAGCGTGAGGACTATTTGTGTAACTTCTATTTAATGCGTTTTCAAGAAAGTCATTAACATATATTTGATAATAGAAGTGAGAACAAAACACATTAATGGCAGTTAGCTTCACAGTTCTTCCCCAATCTTCACAAACACAACAATGGATTTAGAAAATCGAGTAAGTATTAAGTATAACATAGGTCTCGTCTAATTATTTTTGAATACCATAAAATTATTTTAACTGGCAAAAAAGAATTAATAATACATTTAAAAAATTACGCACGTTTAGTTATGTTTTATAATATAACAAGGGTATTTAAATCAATAGCATTGACTCATATTGTACAGATATTTTTTTTAGAAAATAAATTTATTGGAAACTTTGAACACAGAAAGGTGTTAGCTCTGGAGAACTGATATACGTTTGACAATTCTCATTAATTCAAAACAACACAATCATTATACAGATATATTACAGAACACTAAAAATTCGAAATAAATGTAAATAATTATTTTACTTCTATTTCATGACTAAATAACAAGATTTATTCAGCAACCATCCTGTTAGAAAATGAGTTCTGAACTACTGTAAATTAGGAAAAATAAGTAGAAAACTAAACGATGTAATTATTAAAACGAAATATTCTGTATTAAAGCTCATTTTGATTTAATTCAATACTTTTTAAGTGGGTAAAATATTATTTCCCAATCTTCAGTCAATATTCTTCGTACTGGTTTTTATCACAACAACATCACCTGCAATATCAACATCACCTGCAATATCAACATCACCTGCAATATCAACATCACCTGCAGTATCAGCATCATCTGATGACTACAATTATGCCAAACCTGTGAAATGGGCTATAATAGGTGGTAGCGGCGGTAGTACAATCTCTGGTCATCATCCTGGTGAATTGGTTGGCGTAGGAGGTGGAAATTATGTAGGTGGTTGGAATGGTGGAGTGAGCGGTGGAAGACCTGGTGGTACAGGAGGGTGGGGGAATAGTGGTGGTGGTGGTAAGTGAAAAGTCATGGAAGTTTTTTTTTAACTTTTGAAAGAAATAAGCACATATCTTTTGAAGTGAAATTGGTCTTCTTATTCCAGCCTTTTATTGACTGCACATATAATTCCTTACGAAAGATGAGTTCGCAAAAATCTTTTTTTACTTTATAATTTTCATTTCAAAGTATATATTTAAACGAGTCTACTGTACAGTTTAATTTAAGGATGATGATACAAGACCTGCCGATCAGAAACATACAAAAGTTAATATTAAATATAGCGAAGATGTTTAATAAGGTTCATATTTATTCAATAGATTAGAGGATAAGCACCTAATATGGAAAAGATCATTCTCGAAAAGCAAAATTAAACAATTTTTTTCTGCAAATATTATTAACTGCAAATGCTCCCATCCTTTTCTTAAAAAAATTGCTGGTTATAGTCTTAACCAGTAAACATATAGCACTGTGATTTTGTTGGACTTTATCAAAATACCTGTATTCTTTCAGAGTTATCGAGTTCTTTAAATTATTTTCTTACACTTTCATAGTGTTGGAAACACAGTGAATGAATTCATCACCTCGTATATGTTCAACGAAGAATTCAATCTTATTTGTTTCGCTCTTGTCTGTATGTTCGTATGATCTGTTTGCTCTCTGAATAATAAGAATGACTGTCAAAACAAAAGGGAACATAGTCGAGCTTAATTGGGAAAATTGATCAGTATTCAAGCAATACGGCACCACTTTTAAAGATTCCAATATTGCGAAATGATATTAAAATAGTTAAAAAGTTCCTTGGATAAAGCACTATGCAGATTCTTTGGGAAGATGGTTTTGAACGTTTTATAAGGACTCCTGAAAATCCCTCTTAGTAAAACTAGAGATTGAGTAGACTATATTTTATTTTTCATCAGATCCCTATTACGTGTTCACATATCGCAAATATATTTTTCATATAATAATGATAATGACATATGAAGTCACACAGTCATAATTTCGTTACCAATCATACTTTTCTCTTTGTGTCGTATAGGAAACGGAATGGGTGGATCTTGGGTCAATGGTGGTGGTCATAATGGTATGGGTGTTGGACAGGGTGGTACGGGTGGACAGAATGGTATGGGTGGACAGAATGGTATGGGTGCTGGACAGGGTGGTATGGGTGGACAGAATGGTGGTTCGTCTGGTGGATGGGGAGGTGGAAATAATGGAATGGGAGGAAGTGGAAACAATGGTATGTCTTGTTCTGTACGAAAATGGATTGGGTCATAGTGTCCCTAACTACTTGAAGGGCCGGTATTATTATTATGTCTCCTCCTCGACAATGCAATTAACATGTGTTTTTAAATACATACCTCCCAAATTACGGGGTTGAATCTTCACTGGTAGTCGTATAAATTGGACATAAACTTAAGAAGGTTAATATTCCAAATCTGGGTAATGAACCAACTTTAAATTTTCATTTTTGCAACTAACGAGGAAAGCAGCAGTATCTGAATGAACTTAAACCTGTAGCACGAATCAGTTAGGGGTCCCGTTTTGCCTCACAGATTAACGCTCCCTTGAGACATCGAATACAA
>JAQIWE010002957.1:0-12417 GCA_034698565.1 Campodea plusiochaeta | reverse complement strand
GAATCAGAAAGCAACTTCTCCCAGGGTCTTGGTATTGACAATCCTTGCGTTTCATTCAGTGCATTATCCCCGACTCCTTTTATGTGATGGACTGATTCTACATAACATCGTTCATATACATTTCCTCCTTTATAAAGTAAATCTGTGTTTAATTCTATATTTTCTATATCCTGTCAAAATTTTTGTTTGAAAATGAAACCAGGAGCGTCCAAAGACGGGGTACCGAAAACAGTGAAAAATCACCCCTAAAATAAATTAAACTGGGTTTTTGCAGACCTTCCATGACGGAGGTTACTGTAAAAATATTTTTGAAATTAAACTTGTCCTTATGAACCATGCAGCACTGTAGTTCATTCAGAAAATGGTGGTAAACTTGATGACACTGTAGCTTCGCGTATAGATGGCTCTGTGAGATTCTCCATATCCTTCTTAAAGAAATGAGTGGTGTTCCATTAACGCAGTGGCGAATTAATATGATACCCATATTTCTTACCTGTCATCTTAGAACTCTGAATAGCACGAGAATTTGAATTCTGTAATGTGAAATGTTTGATATCTTCATAGAGAAAGATTGAGAATCCCTCAGAGATGTCAACACGAAGTTACAATGTTACATGACCCCCAAAATTAGCACTATTTTTTGAATGAGTTACAGTGATGCAGGGCTCATATATAGATACAAGTTTAGTTTCAAAAATATTATTTTACATACCATATACAGTAACTACCACCATAGAAGAACTTCAAATCCGTTTTAGGACAGTTTAATTTATTTTTGCTTTGATTTCTCACTGTTTTTGGTTCCCCACCTTGATCGCCCCTGGATTAGTTTTTAAGTAAATTTGTTGACATAAAAGCATATAAATAACGCTACATATTTATATTTCCTTCATAAAAATCGTTTCCATGGCTTTCATTTGGTAGCTGTTTGAAATGTGTCAGCTTGCTCTGGGACACTCTGTATAATAAAATTTGATTCCTCACAGTCGTAATAAGAGTATTATAGTACAAAACCCCAAGTTTCCATACATGGAAAGTGCAGACCCGGGGTCAAATGTTACTCAAGGGCGCTCCTGTAAACACAAAATTAAGTTGGAGTAACTTAAAATTGGAGAAATGAGATCCAGTTCAGTAGGAATTTCACTTGTTTGCTAGGTCCAGGGCATTTGCTCTCAGTCCTCCATACATATATCTACTTCACTAAATATAGACAAAATTGAAATTTGAAGATATAAATATAAGTATTACATGGAGCGCTTCCTGTTATTACACATTCCTTTTTTTACAGTCGTATATAGATCAATTGCAAGTTGATAGTAAAGGTATAGAAGACGATAAAACGACACAAAGTATGTTAGTTGGTAGTCAGCGTTGTACTGTAACCGTTTTCTTCTCATTAGCAATTAATTTGCGATATTGATTTAAATGTGTACCATAATAATTTCAGCATTTGCTGCACAACACTGTGACATTCTACCAATATAATGATATTGTTTTAATATACAAGGCCAACAATGCAACTACCACCTTGTGTTACCATATTTATAATATCACATTATTTTGGTTTACATCTGCAAGTGTTGGCAGTCTTGGCACTTCCCGTCATGTATACGGTGTAAACGTGACTGCTGCCTAAAATAGTGTAAGCATATAATAAATAGATGAAAATTGGAATCAGGATTAGGTTTGGCATGTTACTGTGCCTTGTCAGTCATTTTCATTTTTAATTTCACTCTCCTTTGGGCTTTATTATTATTATTATTTTGTAAGATAGGTGGTGTCATGATGGGCTCTTCGCTGTTAGGCAAGGTAACATGCCCCCGTTGCTCCTTAACCCTTTCACCACAAACTGACCAAAGAAATTCTCAAGCAAGGGGCAAGAACATGCTTCTCAAAATATACAGAAGGTTTCGATACTCTACAGTAAAGGAAGTTATTGTTTGACTACAGTCAATATTTCAATTGGTTTTGAAAAGATTATACTGGAAGTTCCATCTCTCTAAAAGTCATAGTGATTCCATGCTGGCATCCTTCCATTTACAGAGCTATTGAGAGTGAGCAGTGAGCTTATTGGCTATTTCAAGGAAAATGCATTATATACAGTGACTTTCGCTTCAGTTGGTATTAAAATATTATGAAAACCTTTACTACAATAACGTTACTATTCTTTCTATTTTTAAACTTCAAAAACATTTCATTTTTATACTGAATATTATGTTCTGCCAAAATAGCAGTGAAAATGGACCAAAGAACGTTCTTAAATTTTCAGAAAACTGAAAACATAAAAAAAAACTATATCTATAATCTTTCTTCAAAAGCAACATATTTACATTTGACTCATATTGATAAGAAAGAAAGATATTAATACATACTGCGCAATATTGAGGAAAATTATACAAAATTTAAGGAATACATCAACATCTGCCATTGCAGTTACTAAAAGAAACTCTTGTTGCCAATCATAATATTATTTACCTAATATTCTGTGTACATATATTATACATAGCTAAGGTAACTGACTAATAGTGGGAGCTTTTAAACAAAGAGCACTGCTATTTATTGTGTTAGACTATATATATAAAATATATCATAAATTTAACGTTAGGTGATTATATATGACCGATAAAAGTAGTGTCATCTACCTGTGTGTAAATTGCAAAAGAAGTTGAGATAGCAGAAGCAAACAAAATGTGATTTTGCTCAAGTGCTTTTCCCTTTACGCCATCGTAATATATCAAAATAGTATGTATACATTTAAGGTTATTGAACCCTGAATTTGTAACGTCTGGAAGTTTAATTTGAGCGTTACTTTTTTGAATTTCCTGCTTTAGTAATCAAAATATTTTAAGGATATGATTAAAATTTTAAATTAGTTTGAACAAATAATAGTGTTACATAGATTGTAAAGTTGTTGAATAATATATTGTTTATTTATGTTTTGATTACTGATTACGAATAAGGATGTCGTAAATGAGTCCCTGTTTAGCAGGTATTTGAAGACATTATTTTGCACAGGTTTAAAAAAAATATATAAACTTACTTGGTAATGGCTGATTATTTGATTAATGTCACTGATGTTTTTTAAGAGTAGCAAAGAGAGATAATAACTTGGTTTAAAACCTAAGCTTTCGACATAGCAAATGACAATAAAAATTTGGTCAGATGTGTATGCATGTGTAACATCAGTTACTGTTGTTGTTTGAAAGGACAATTATTATTGCCTAGGTATTACTTAATGAGATGTGAGAGCTTCAAAAGTACAAATGATGCAATATCAGATTTGTTTGGGACTCAATTTATTGCGCTGCTTAATTTTATATTGATTAAGCTGTAAATCTGCAGTAAAGTTTTGCCTATTTTTAAATTTTCCAAAGCATTTAAAATGCCTCAAAGTAACTCTAGTTATTATTAACTGGCCTAGAAAAAAGGCTACCGGTGTTCAGATTCTAAGTCCACCCTATGTACAACAATTTCAAAAAAAGAAGAAAAAGAAGAAGAATGGAAACAATTATGATGTAGCATTTCGAACAAGAAATTACATTGTGAATGAACTACAGTATCTCAAGAACGTCATACCTATAGATGCTGGATAGTGCTGCTGCTATTTTAACATAATTCTAAATATGAAGTGCGGAAAAAATCGACTTCAGGATAAATAATTAAAAAAGATGTAAAGTGTATTAATAGGCCATATATAAATGATACTTTCTGTAGAGGAGATTCAAATTTCTCTTTAGGTAATTTGAAACGTCATACTTTCAGGCATTTTTATTTCCCTAATTTATGTTACTAAAACTAGCTCTGAAATGCCTATTTTTATAGTGGAAATGTATTTATACTATATAAAAACTTTATATGTGGGTGGAAATAACTTATATATGTGAGGTCTTTAGTTTACAATTTAATCTTGAAATTTTATATGTGATCACACAAAAATGATTACAAAAAATTTTTTTTTTTGACTAATTACACAAATAATACATTTTCATTAATGTTTGCGGTGATCTTTTTTGAAACGCCGTTCTGACAGGTGTGTGAGTCAATGATTGATAAATTTATAAATAAACACTTCCTTCTTAAAAATGTTTTCGGATTAATCTGATTTTGTACGGACAGCCGTAAAGTATTTAATTATAATTTGTGCATTAAATATTTACTGATGGACTGCAGTACTATATCATTGATTTATCTTTTAATAAATAAATACACAGTTGATATAGATTCATTAAGTATGTTTAATTTGTTGTTGCATTGCATATATAAATAAATACTATCACAATATTGAATTTTTATCGGTTATTGTTGATTGCAAAAGACAATAAACGCTTATACACTTTCAGTGTTAATCACAATAATAATAAGCTGCATGTCTACAAGTTCTCAGGTTCATTGATTCTCCGTTTGAAAATTATGTGTAGCAGAAACTTGCTGTTATCATTGCTCAACATGTGAGAGCCCTTACTTCTTCACAGACTTTGTGAAGAAGCAATGCTCTCAGGTTGCCAGTGAACAAGAGAATAAATGTTATAGTAAGTGTTCACTAAAATAATTGGTAATGTGGATGTCAGCAAATTAGACAAATTTAGTTAATTTCTTTATATAAAAAGGGAAATAAATTAAAAGAAATTAAAATAGTTAATATTCAAATAACGACTCAAATAATGGAATTTCTTTATCAGAATGTATCATGGGTGAGTCTCCTGATTTGTGTAGATATATTAATTTCTTGAAGTGTGGACGCGTGCTGGACTTCGTGCTTCGTGGAGAGAAGAAAGAGAACAGAACACAATAGAAAGATTGTACATAAGTTAGAAGGGAGTTGACAGTATTGTCAGGCTGAACCAAAAGCCATAGTCCACACTTAGCATCCAGCATCTAGAAGTTAGGCAGAGTTTGAAAACGTTCGGTCAAGATAAATTAAAAGATCCAAAACTTCAATAAAACACAATGATTGTGTGAACAGACATATAGAGGCTATTTGTAAAAATATATAGAATCGAACATCGAAGTATCAAAATATCCCCATAATTACATTTTTATATTTACTATTTTGCATTTGGGTATGATGGAAGCCACAAAGAAATATTTTATTGTCTACTAATGTAACGCAGCTATAATGTATTTCATATTCCAATAAATTTAATATAATTTTTTTAACATGACTGTAACATCAGTTTAAATTGGCAATAGCGAAATCTAAGTTTGCTCTTTATTTGCAAACAATTATATATATGAGATTATTAAAACTGACTTGTATGTAAATAGAAAAAAGTTTAAGAAGTGAAAGAAATTAGCACAAGAGCAGTCACTTCTGATTTAATCAATGAATAAATATATCAATAAATACCCTTAAGATCAATGATGATTTTATATAGCTTTTTGATCAGACGGGAGGAATCGATTATTCATTCAAGTAGAAATATTCCTATTCCATTTGAGAATATTAAGAAATAAAACAAACATAACTCTATAAATTAACAAATTAAAGTTGAGAGTTAGGGCGATCATTCTTCAAGAACATAATGGATGATTTTGAATTCCCACAAGAATGTAAGAAAATATGAATGACGTAATGAATTAATTTTGTTTGAAAGGAGCTCATCCTCAATGTAATATAAATAATGTAAGTGACCGTATGCGAAACGCTGGTCACGTGTAGAACCCTATTCAACCCTATTATCAATGGAAGACTTGAAGCGTAGAGAATAGTTGAAATGTGTGTGTGTGTGCTGTGTGTGAGAGAGTGAGCGAGGGAGAGAAGAAATTAGAAGCCGACAGGTAGAGTGAAGAATTAGCAAACAATCATTACGATAATGGGATCTCCAGGGGAAAAAACGCCTTTTTAAAAAATAAAATGAAAAGCTTTTTCTTCGTGGCTTCTTTTCTCCCCCCGTACTCTTCATCTATAATTCGTATCCTTTTGCCCCTCCTTTTATTCCAAAGTACGGAACCCCGACGGGTTGCCTAGCAACAAAATCGACGCTTCTTGGGTACCGGCCAATGAGAAGAAGAGAGTTTCCTTCCAACGTCTTGGGAGAAAGAGGGAAACTTTCGAATAATGGGGAGAACTCAAACTTACGAAGAGAGAGAGAGAGAGGGGGGGGGGAGAAAGTGGTTCGAGACAAAAGGAATCGATCTTATTACGCTACTCAAAAATATTGCTAACCTACTCCTCCTCCTCTTTACAATGCGCAAAATTATACCAGATTCTACTACAATATGCGCAAATTGAAGTCTTCCACAAATGAATTTATACAGGATGAAGTACAGATATAAGCAGCAATATTATCTGTGTCACAAATATCGGTCGTACTACGAGAAACATCCAAATAATAGACTATAACTTTGGATTCATTGTAAAAAATCTTCCCTGTCGGAGATTTTTAACATCTCACTTTCATGTGCAAATATATCACCTACATTTTCATTTAGGAAACATGTTTTTGTATATTATTTGATAAGCTCCCCTCTCAAGTAACGGTTGTTTCTTCATCGATATACTAACCTTGGCTGATCTATTAAAATATTCCTTCAGTTTATGTAGGTTACCTTATGTAGGCTACTTACTGTATAATCTTTCGCATTTAAATAATTTGATTTTTCAAGTACCCTATATATACATGAAGTATATAGTAATGGTCATTTATTGCTGGAGATTTCTATGTTCGGTTTGTATATAACTTTCCTTCGTTTATTTAGTTGATCGATATAGACAAAACATTTAATGGTGCGCGAATTTTTTGTTTACTTTCTACGCGTAATCTATATTACAAGATAAACATTTCATGCCTGTATTTTCTAAAATGAACGGTTTTGGATATTAAACAGGTACGCACGTCATTTGACAGTATAATGGACTCAGTTTTGAGTGGTCTATATAATTTAACAAGTTTTCAATCGGTCTGTAGAATGCAATATAAAAGTCGATAACTTCTGTAAAACGTCAAAGCGCTTTAAAAATGTAGATATATCCTTTATTACAAATAAAACACAAACCTCTTTAAAACAAGCACTCATTCTATAAATCAAGAAAGAAGAGAGATTCTTTTTTAACCGAGTAAGTATATATTGTTGACATTACCTGGAAAATATTCTCTAAAATATACGGATGCAAATATACAGAGTAGAGACGATACACAGAAAAAAGCGAAGACAAAAAAGATGCCTCTTTGTTCTAAATTCAGTTTGCACAATAGAATAGGGATCGTATAATAGGCTTAGAGCCATCATCTTAATGCAAATAAGCCTTAATAGAAAAGAAAGCAAATCTTTTTAAGAAAAACGGCAAACAAGAGAAAATCGCCTTCTGGATGTGAAAGAGACAGTGATGAGAAAAAAGAAAATTAATTCACTGATACTTAATTAGTTGAATGGATTTAGAATAGAAGGTATTGTTTCAATATTCTGAAGTTGACGGTAGCATGTTAAGGATTAATGAAGGTTTGCTTGTATAAGATTTGTGAGAATTACTCTGCAAATATTTATAATCAACGTTGTTACGTTCAATCTCTTTCGTTAATGTAATACTGAATCTATTACGTTGACTTTTCATACACAATAATATTTAGTTTCGATATCTACGAATATTTTCAGTAAGTAATGGGGGCTTCTAAATTAAATGTACATGTTTGCAGTTGCACATCATCAATTAAACCATCAATGAAGACATCTAATTTATTTGGTGATGCTCAGTGTAAATATACACATAAAAATGAAATAAAGATAATTATTCTACTTAGCTTAACCTGTTCATATGTATTCGTAACTAAACTGCTGTAAAAGCAAAATTAAATAAGAATAAATTTATTTGTTAACTACGAGATACATAGAATAAAATTATAAGTAAAAAAAATATTCTGAAGCACAACAACGTATTTATGCTATTTCTAATTTCACAATCAATAAGAAAAGAAAATATTTTTGCTATACTGCTATGCTATATCGAAGTTATACACTGTACTTTGATTAACACTGTAATCATCGACAAGCATTTGATTGTTTATTTTTCTTATACATCTTCAAAATTCAAATTGTTTTAGTAAACTGGTTTGAACAATGAAAATTCATAATTTTTGTGCTAACACTGAATATAATAATTTTGACCAACTTTGTTATTTCTTTGAATTAGATGGTGTTGTAAATAATATCAGTGAACTATCTATATACCAACATCATTTATCACACTATAGAACAAAACGAATGTAATAAGAATATTTTAGTTCTATGTTATATTTTAAAACTATGATGAAAGTATGTGACATTCATAGCGTATAAAGCTCATCAGCAGGTTAAATGAGACTTCTTCATTCACGGAATCTTATAAACACTCACATTTAATTTTGATCACAGCATTTAATATTTCTTTGGGAAAATATATAGTGATAACATTTCTTAGCCATTTATTAGTCAGTTTTGTCGCAATTATTTCTGAATTACTCTGTAAGAAAATTATAAACCATACATCACATAAATCACACACACCAGAAAATGAATAAATATTTAAAATAGGTTTTCTTTGACTCTTTACTCCAATTGAATATACGTTTTGACTGGTTGAAACCTGTCCATTTCTTCGATAAATACGTATTACACAGTAAAAGCACTATTATATAGTTCATTATGGAATTAGAAAACGAAATTATATGCAAAATATGAAGTATTGTTTGCAAATATGAGGATTTTTGGAGACTCAATCGAAGCAGTGGATGATAATGATAGAATGACAGAACTCTATTACACATCAAGTAATAAGGCGTGTTCAAACGCATCCGTTCGGAGGGTTCTACGCAAATAGTGAACTGTGAAGCTGTATAGATGTGATTCATACACAGTGTTCTTATAATTCTGCTTATTTAATTTTTAGACGCGTGGCGTCATTTTTAAAATCGGTGTACTGCTTTAAAAACCCCCTCCAAATTGGATCTGGGGTATCTATTGCAGTTTTTGACTGTTGTCTGTAGAAAACGTGAAAAATAGTAGAGATTCATTTGAGAATGGTTGCAGAGTATGGAGAAAAATATTTGTTAAAGACAACAGTTAGAATTTTCACAATTCTCGTGAGAACATGATGCGCTTTTGTCGCATTGCGTGGTTAACAAAATTGTGGCTGATCATTGGATTGATTACGAACATTGGCAGTGCGGTCAATATGAAAATATCCGAGAGTGGACAAGTAAATTCATCATTTTCCATGGACTTTTCAGATGACCCTCCACGGTCTTGCATGATATGAATCCTCCAGCAGCGCAAAACTGCATTATCAGTACCAAATCCTATTTGTAGGGTATTTAACCGCAGTTATAGCGATTTTAAAAATGCTGCCGCGCTTTGAAAAACGAAATCAGCGTAATTATAAGAGCATATTGTATGAATCACAGATACAGCTTCATTTTAAGATCATTTTCTATAAAATCAACCGTCAACTACTCGTGCAGCACTCTTCGAACGGGTTTCATTTGAACACGCCGCATATATACATTCAGTACAGAATAAGGCTATTAATTCTTATATAAATCAAACAAAACAGTTCACAACTTCCGGAAAAAGTATTCTTAGTATTCAGAGAGATAAAAATCATTTATTTATATACTTTTGCTTTTGTGAAATAAAGAACTCAAAAAGGTATATTTATACAAAATTAATCAAAGTACACAAAGACTACTGGCTAGTGAGAAAATATTATTACACTTAAATATTATAGAAAAATATTATTATACTTACTTGCTAGTGATGGGAAAACATTATTATTACACCAGAAATTTCATAGAATTTTACATTTGCTTGTTTTAATTCTTTGGAAGTGATGTTTCTCCGCACCAGCGGCATAATAGGAATGAAATTTAGATTTAAATAAAGTAGTACAATGTTACTTTGGTACGTATAATATATTATTATTTTCTTTTAGATCTTTTAAAGTTGCTGTGAGGGGGGAATTATCTTTTAATCATATCATTTTGTAGCACTGAATCAAATTTAGTTGCAGCACCGGTAAATACACCGTTAAATCCGTTATTGATTTGCTGCAGCACCGGTAAATAGCACCGTTAAGTCCGTTATTGCTGAACCCATTATCAATTAATTGCAACAATACCTGTAACTTTTTTTCTCTCTCATGATTTAAAAAAATATCATATTACGAATACATTTAACTGTTTAAAATTCAGTTTCATTTCAAATTCCTGTGATTGATATATAAAGTAGTGTAATACAATACTCTTCTTGCAAATACTTCAATAGACCAAGAAAAGGAAAATAGCAAGAAAACATTCAGTTAAATGACTTGGTATATGTTTTTGCATAGTAAGAAAATTTATAAAACATTCAAGTCATTGACTTGGGATACTGCGTTTTCTTTTCTTCTTGTTCTTTCTAAACGTATTGTAACATAATTTGCAATCACTGTAATAAATGATGAAGTATTTTAGGTAATGTGAAACTCATGTCGACGCTGCAAATAAAGAGTCACCGAGGTGCTATAAAAAATAATTTATCAGTGCTGCAATTCATTAGATGAAATTTCCAATTTTCTGTTGAAATTGTTGAAATAGGTGCTGAGTTAAATACCACCATCCTTATCTTTTACGAATTCCATTTGAGAATTAATTAATGCATTTCTTATGTTATCGTGGAATTATAAACTCACAGCCGTCAGTAATAATGACGCAATTTCAATCATGCAAAGATTAACTTTATACAGTACAAAATAGACTATATACGTGAACAAATTTTAGAAAAAAATTTAGTCATTATTATCTTTGAAGAAAATGAAATTTGAACATTCATATAATAAATTCAGTCAGTATTATCGAACAAAATCCTAAACAAAATCGAATTCAGTATTATGGAACAAAATTTTTCAAACAAGCAGAAAACCCAACTTTGATAAACACCAACTCCTTCATACCAACCTTCTAAAGTCATCTTTCTTTAATTTGTTCTCTTTTCTTAAAGAAACCCTATTTTTGCCCTCTTCATTGATTCGTGAAGTGAAATTAGAGAAGAAGGAAGTACATCAGAGAAAATTGGCATCAGTCGATTTGATGAAATTCTAATGAAGAAATGAAACGGCTCATGACACTCTCACTAAATACACACAAAGAAAGAAAAACATACCCAAAGAAAATTCGCTTTTTATTTTATACGAATATTTAAGAAGAACTTTACATAAGTTAATAATCTAAATCAATACCTTAATGGCATTTTCTTGTATGCTGAGTCGTATAGAGTGTACAGACTATTTCTTTAGTGGAAAGAGTTAAACCTATCCCTCTTTTTCTTAGAGAATGAATATGCAAAATGGAGGGATGGAATGACGAATAAGGGCTATAAATAGGGAACTGTTAAGTTTGTACCGGATATAACTAAGGAGGATACTGTGGGTCAAAGGTCAAATACATTTTGCTTATGGCTGAAAAGTATTTTCTTAACAGAGGAGAAATTCGAAAGTGTCAGTTACAATGCATTTTATTTGAATCTTGTACTCAAGCATTTGTATCAAAAATTAATGTCACATCAGCGTATATATATACTTCTATTATTTTATAAATATCTCAAATAGGTTAACATTGATGCAGAAACTATAACTGAATATTTCTAACCTGTAAATCTCAAATCTCTACATAAAGAGAAAATGTGGAAGAAAAAGTGTTTGAAGTTAGGAAGTAGATAAATAAAATGGAGGGAAAATATTAAATTACAGCATATTTCAGTTAAATTATTACATATTTTTTATTATCATTATTAAATTAACTATGTTTGCTTTGATGAAATATCCCACCTTTCTGGCATTACACTATTACAAACACGAGCAAGTTGTTTTCTGAAACTTATGAGGCGTTATAACATTTTCAAGCATAATTGTATTATGACTATAATTGAAAATCAGGAATGAAATTTTACAAAAACATTATTGTAATTTTTATTACTATTTTAAACTTCTTCAGGTAAATATTTCCATTTCAATGTTTATATAGGCTACTGAAGTTTGACTAATGATATGATGAGCTTATACTAACTCCACAGCACTTCCATAATAATCATAATAATAAGGTTAATGATGCTTTAATGAAGTTCTGTACCTGAAGGAAGAGGAAGTGACATAAACAATCCTGGCTGTCATTGTCACCTGAACTACGTCATGTGTAGATTAACTGGTTTTTCCTGTACGCCATTTCCTTCTTGATATACTTATATTTGAGAAAACTATATTGTAAGAGCTGAAAAATAAAGTATTTACACGTATATATAATCATTTTTAAAATATATTATATATATAAATATATTTTCAAAATCTTTTAAGGTAATAAATGATCTAGCAACCATAAAACTACAAAATCGAGCAGTTAAACCTGTAGCACGAATCAGTTAGGGGTCCCGTTTTGCCTCACAGATTAACGTTCCCTTGAGACATCGAATACA